>JAJOOO010033107.1:0-22149 GCA_029582685.1 Solanum piurae
GAATTGATTTTCTTTTTGCATTAGTATTAATTTGATTTTGATTTAAGTTTTATTATAATTATCAACATCTATGAACTATAATCTTTATTGGACCATTCCGAATTCAAAGTTTTAAACTTGAAATAATATATTAAAAGATAAAAACTATGAAATAGAATAGGAAATATTTTAAAATTATATCAATGTAAATATTTTTATGTATAAAATAAAATTTTAAAATTACATATATAATGTCGGATTGGTTTGGTCTCGAGTTGATTTTTTTTAGTTAAAACCAACCCAACCCAAATATAGTCGGGTTTTTTTTTCCAATACCAAATCAAGTCAAACCAAATCACTAGTCGGGTTTTTTTATTCAATTTGACTCATTTTACAGTTTGGTTCGGTTTTATACACCCCTAATTAATATGTTTTGCTTCAAATGTTTTAACCCTCATTTGTTTTTAGATGTGAATGTATTTGCGGTGTCGTTTGATTTCGAGAAAATAATCAAAATGATCCTTAATGTATGAAAGTTGAAGTGTTTTGGTGCTTTATCTATCCCACTTAATAGATATAGCCCTTAATATATGTAAAATAAAATCATTTTGATTCTAAACCTAAAACTTAATACTTATTCGTTAACTTTAACGGGAAAAACTAAAAAAAGCATCCTCCTACTCTACGCACTCTCTCCTCCTTTCTTCCTCGGCATTGCTGCTTCTATAATTGAATTTCTATGTTCTTTTTTGTCCAAATTGTTTCACAATTGGTTCCAAACAAAAATTAATTTTCTTTTGTTTATAAGCAGCATACATTTTAAATTGATTATGAAAACTCTTAAAAATAGTATTGTCTGTGTTTGTGTCGCGTTTCTTCCATCAGGTCTGCCCAATTTCTCCTAAAATTTTATCAGATTTCACCCCTTAGAATCGACGGGGTTTATCATTTGCCTCCATGGATCGATTTCTGATTCTAAATCGTGATCTTAAACTTGATTCTTGTTGTAAGTTGGCCAAATTCTTTTTTTTTTCTCTTTAATCCCCTTCATCATCAATGTCTATTTTTCTCTGGGAGTGTGTGGGAGTTTCTTAAATTTTAAATTGTTTTGTTGAAATTCATGTCGTGGAAGAAGTAGTAGCAGGGAGAGGAAGAAAGGAGGAGGGAGAGGGTAGATGATTTGAGTTTATCTGTTAAACTTTAACGAATATTGTTAAGTTTTAGGGTTAGAACCAAAATAATCACATTTTATATACATTTAAGGACTATATCTATTAATTGGTATATATCATCAAATCACTTCAACCTCCATTTTCTCGTTTGATTTCTTTACGGTTCATTCTCACTTTTGTCAAAGTGGTGTAAATGTAATCATAAGTCTTGGCTATTTCCTCTTTATTTTGATTCACTGCTTCAAACACAATAGATGTGTCTAATCTTTGTTCTCGAGTGGCTGGATTGTTGTTCGGGCTTATTTGAAGTTCCAAAATCATGATTTAAGATCATAATTTGTACCTTCACGTGTTTGTTTTAATAGGAGAGATAGAGATAGAGATAGATAGATAGAGAGAGGGGGTTTCAAAAGAGATGGCTTTGATGGCAGTGTTGGAGTCAGATCTTCGAGCTTTATCGGCAGAAGCTCGCCGGCGATATCCTGCCGTCAAAGATGCTGCCGAACACGCTATTTTGAAGGTTTTTCTTCATATTCATTTTCAACAGCAAATTAAAATGATAATTGTTTCAATTTTAGTTTGTTGCATATATGCAGTTAAGATCTTTGTCGAGCCCGAGTGAGATAGCACATAACGAGGATATACTAAAGATATTTTTGATGGCCTGTGAAGTTAGGACTGTAAAAATGAGCGTCATTGGACTTTCTTGTCTGCAAAAACTCATTTCTCACGATGTAGTTGCTACTTCAGCTTTGAAGGAGATTCTCGACACCCTCAAAGATGTAAGTTCACATATATTTCTCTACCTTTTCCATGTAACTGGATATAAACAGGTGCCCCATTGACCAATTGCCATAACTTAAGATTGCTAGAGCAGTCAAGTCTAAGGTAAACATATAAACTAGAGCTCACAATCAGTTAAATCTTCATAGAAGTGGGGTTCTCTTGAGTCAGTTCATCTTCATTGCAATATATCTATAATTGATTTTGGTCCCCTCTCCAAACTTTTGAACCTTGTCATCCCTAGGAAGCATGCTGCTAAATCTCTCAGAAGGAGCCTTTTGAGCACCTAATGTAACATGAAAGGAAGCCCCTTCTCAAGATAAAAAGAAAAAAAAACTTTCTGTATAAAAAAGGTATTGAAAGCAAATTATGCTGGATTTCAGGTAACCTAAAATAGTATACCTACTAGTCCTTCAAGATGGTCCAGTGGTTTGGACTTGGGACTTCCATGTTGGAGGTCTCAGGTTCGAAACCCCTTGCCAGCAAAAGCAAGGGGTTTGCCTTCTTGGTCGAGCTTGTCATACCAGGCTTGCCTAGTGCGGGTTACCTCTCCTATGTGGTTTGCGAGCTATTGCATAGGAACGGAGGTTTTACCCTGGGCGCACCCAAAGGGTAGTGGCTGTGGATTTCTCTTGTCATAAGAAAAATAGTATACCTACTAGTTCTTCCCATGCTATAATACTTCCGAATTAGAAACCAATGCCGGGATTCTGAGTCCAAACATAACAAATTGCTTCTATACTCTATATTTGCATCATTTAAAAGCTGCCTCTTTTCTAAATCTTTTCACAGCACGGGGAAATGGCTGATGAGAGTCTTCAACTTAAGACCTTGCAGACAATCCTCATTATATTTCAATCTCGTTTACAACCTGATAATGAGGTAATTGTTTATTTCTTGCCTATCTTGATTATGATAGTAATTAGTTGGCTGTTCCATGTGTTTCTGTGATATGGCTGAATCAGTGCTATAGGACATTGAACAACTAAGTGATTGCCTGAATCTACCGAAGCAGAAAAGTGCAAAACTTCTTATTCATGTATGCTTAATCTAGTTTTGTCTGTTCCTTGAAAAGAAAAACTGGAATTTTGTCAGACTTTTGAGGGCCTGTGATGGACAACAATATCCTTTGTGGGCACCTTCCTGTTGCATCTGATTTGTGAATGTTGACTCCATGTCTAATATCTTTAATTTTCTGTCTTATGTGAGTTGCAGTATTATAAAGCACATAACTTTGTTCTAAAACCTTTATGTGAGTATGGAGTGTTGCTCAGAACTCATGTTCATGGTTAATGAATTTAAAACATTTGTTTGATTGTGAAACCTGATACGTAGAAGTTTGTATAACAGAAATAACATACAGCTGTATATTAAAGAATGATAAAAGCCTAGGTTATAGCCAGTGAGTATGTGATAGCATGTAATGGAAGGAAGGTAGAGAGAGAAATGAGGGGAAGCAACCTTAAGAAAAATCCTTCTTCTAATTCCATCCACTGTTCCCAGTTTTCTCTTAAGGTGGGAAATCGTATTTTAAGAGAATTGTGGTTGGTCTTCCTTTTCGAACTGGATATGCATTAACTTTTCTATAACTTTCAGGAATACACTGCTCAAGCTCTTGGTATCATTCTTCGCCTTCTTGAACACAATAGATCCTCTGATAGTGTGCGAAAGTGAGTTTAAAGGGTGAAAGTTCAATGCATTAAGTTGGCTGTTCCCTTTCTATGTCCTGTTTCATTTGGGTGCTCATACTTTGAAAATTGTTTCAGTACTGCTGCTGCAACTTTTAGGCAAGCTGTGGCATTGATATTTGACCGCGTGATTTCTGCTGAGTCACTTCCAGCCGGGAAATTTGGTTCTGGAGTGTACATTTCTCGTAGCAGTTCAGTTACTAGTGATGTCAATCGCAATATAAATCATCTAGAGTATGTACACATCCTGATAACTTCTTTTTTTCTTTCAATGATAAGTACACGTCCTGATAATATAATGAATGTAGTTTTTTCCGTCCTCTTCTCTGCATGTCCAACAACTCATTACTATATTCCACTCATGGTGATTCAGCAACTTAATAGATGTCTATTGGGTGGTCTGGCCCGTCTTTGCTTCTTGAAGTTGAACATACCTAGTATTTCCTACTGCGTTAACTGTGTGTTATATTCCCACTGTCCATGCCTGTGTAGTTAGTCATTATTAGTACTGCACCTACACTAATCTATGAGTGATCATAAAGAACTCTATTTGTTTAAATCTTGTATTTCAAGTATTTTGCCTCAAGGACATCTTCTCCTCTTGTTGTACTCTTCCTTCTTATTGACTAAATCTTCCCTTTTTAATGAAAGATCATTTTTTTCTGTGCAAGCTATGCTATTCTACTGGCATTCACGAAGTTATGTTAGTGGTTGATCTAGTTGGGTAGTTTAAAGAATTTGCGTACTTGTCTTATGAAGTCTGATGTTATGATTTACAAATTTCAATTTCTGCGACATACTTGAACAGGTCATTGGAGCAAGAGGTTTGTTCTGGAGGTCCGTCACTGATGAGGGATATCCTAACTAATTCTGGAAAGCTCGCACTTCGGTTGCTTGAGGACCTGACAGCTCTTGCTGCAGGTGGATCTGTATGTGCCGATATGAGTGGTTCTTCTTCTTGTTTGAAATATATTCAAAATCTTTGGACCGTCTCCTTTCTGAAAGTGATCCATTATATTTGTGCTTTCCGTTGCAAATTTAAGTGTTAGATTCCTCCCTGATATTATGTTTGTTTTGTACTTCAGGCTGTTTGGCTACGTGCCAGTTCCATTCAACGGACATTTGCACTTGATATACTTGAGTAATGATCTAACCTTTTAGATATTATTCTTCTGTCCCCTTAGATATGAATTCTACTTGATGCTTGTGGAGTGTATCACATGAATGTGTAGCATTATAATAGTTACCTCTTCAAAAAATTGCTGTACTTGCTAAATTAAGCTTGTAAAAACTGTTACTTGTTCAACTTTTGAGTAATACATTAATTTCCTACATCCCCTAACTAGTGGAGTTTTGAAAGTCTTGCCATTCTTTTCCCAAATACATATCATGATTGAGTTATTGACATAATTTGTTATGTGTACATTATATATATATATATATATATACACACACACACATCGTGAAATTGTGGGCCAGCTGATGCATGTTTCGAAACTCGGTGGATAATGGTTGCGTTCCACATCCTTCTGCACTTAGTTGATTGATTTGATTGTCCATGGCTGGAGAGCCTTGATGCTATATAAGAGTAGGCCATGCTTTAGTCTTTAGAGCATGAGCTAAAGTAGCAGCTGTACTATTTTATCCAGTGTTTGTAGGAGGAGGAGGCAACTAAACATGTTTATGTAGATGGCCTGAATGAGTCTGAAAGAGTTTGCTGTAGAAGTTGACTAACTTATATAATAGTTTGTTTTTTCTTATGTTGCTTTATATCTTTTCAGATTTATTTTATCCTATTATGTGGTGTTGTTCAGAGCATTGGTTCCTTATGAAGAGGTACAGGGATATCGTCTTTTGTTCTAGTTGTATTGGTTTTATCCATTTTCAATTTGGTAACTTCTAATTGCAGGTACTCCGTCGCCAGATATGCTCACTTCTGATGACATCACTTCGTACTGATACTGAGGTGATAGGTCTTCCATCTGGAATTTAGTCTCAGTGAAGCAGATTTAAGCATACACTTTGAACTGCTGTCTTCACAAGAATCTGCTTCATTAATTTCTTTGTATCTGATACATTCTCCTGTGAACAGCTTGAAGGAGAATCTGGAGAACCTTATTTCCGGCGTTTGGTGTTGCGTTCAGTAGCCAACATAATCAGGCATTACAGTTCTTCACTTATAACTGAATCTGAGGTAGAATTTTAACTATTTTATGACCTTTGCTGTCCCCTATAGTGGTCATCATGGATTCTTTCTGAGACGAAATTCCATCTATGCTGACAAACTATTCGCCTTATGTTAAGAATATTCTAAAGGTCATTATTTATCATTTTTATTCTAAAATAAGAATATTGTAAATGATATTGTGTATCAATTAGGACTAATCCGAATTAACCAGACTGAGAGCCTGTTTGGATTGGCTTATTTGAAGTGTTTTTAAAGCCAAAATAGCTTATAATCTAAAATAGCTTTTAAGCACTTTAGGAGTGTTGGAGTAAATTAAAAAAGTGCTTATAAGCACTTGGTTTTAAAGCTAAAATGATAAAGTAAGCCAAAAACCATAAGTTAGGATTTCTTACTTGGCTTTTTGCCAGATTCATCTCTGAAAAGAGAAACTTTCTAAGAAGATCAAGGGGTATTAGAAAAATCTCTGATGTCATTGAAGACTTGAAGCTGGTTGATATACAACTTGAAGACAACAACTTGGTTTAAAGGGGATAATCAGGAGATAGCCTCTAGGATTGACAGGATTGGGATGAAAACTTCAACAATTTAAAACAAATGCCACTGCAGAGGCTAAGGTCTGACCACTCACCTATTGTATTACAAGAGGGAGGGTGGAACAAGAACAAAAGCTACTTCAAATTTTAAAATTGGTAGCTTGGCACAAAAGGATTTAATGAGAATTAAGGAATGGTGGAGCTCTTTCAACTCCACTTGAAAGCCGAATTTCATTCTTGCATCCAAGCTTAAAGCTCTAAAAACTAAGCTTAAAGGAATGGAACAAGAGTGAACAAGGAAACCTGAGAACAAGAAGAAGGAATTTACTTAATAAACTAACCGATTTGACAAAATAATGCAAGAAAGAAGGCTTACCGGAGAGGAGACAGACTGGAGGGCAACAAGTTTGTTGGAGTAAAAATGAAGAAATATCTTGGAGGCAAAAGTCAAGGTCATTGTGGCTAAAAGAGGGTGATAGAAACACCATTTTTTTTCACAAAATGGCAAATGCACACAAAAGGTACAACAACATTGAACAACTCTTGATTCAGGGAGAATTATCTCAAGATCCAGGAAGAATTGAAGGGGAAATTGGGAATATCACAGAAAGTTATATTGTGATACCACAAGCTGGAGACCAACTTATTTGTTTCCTAATTTTCCCAGACTAACAAATGAGGAAAAAGAGATGCTACGAGGGTTTTTTTAGGAGAGTGAAGTTCTGAGATGTCTAAAACTATGTGCAACAGTCAAAACACCCGGCCCATATGGCTTCACAATGGGTTTATTCATAAAATGTTGGGAGATTTTGAACCAAGAAATCATGCTGACCTTTCAGAATTTTCATGAACACGAAAGGTTTGAAAGAAGTCTTTTATGCCACTTTTTTAACTCTCATTCCAAAGAAAGAAAGAGCCAAAGAGTTGAGGGATTTTAGACCAATGAATATAAAAGTTATTTGCCAAAGTACCAGCAGAATGGTTAAAAGCGGTGATAGCCAAGTTGATTGATCCACAACAAATGGCCTGCATCAAAGGTAGACAAATCATGGATGCAGTGCTAATAACTAACGAAGTTGTTGACTCTAGACTAAAGCAGAAAATGCCTGGAATCTTGTGTAAGCTAGACATGTAGAAGACGTATGTCCATGTTAACTTGGAGTACTTATGGGATTCTATGAGAAGAATGGGTTTTGTCCAAAAGTGGATACAATGGGTCAAATACTGCATCTCAACGGTAAGATTCTTAGCGCTTATCAATGGCTCATCGGCAGGATTTTTCCATGCACAAGTGGTTTAAGACGAGGAAATCCTTTGTCACCCTTTCTCTTCTTAATAGCCATGGAGGGTCTTAATAGCATGATCAAAACAACAAACATGAATGGGTGGCTCAGAGGGTTTGATGTGGCTAGAATTGGAGAAAGGAACCTATAGATAATTCACTTGCAATATGCTAATGATACTCTGTTACTTTGTGATGCTGAAGAGGATCAACTCTGGACCCTTAGGGTGATTGTGGTACTTTTTCAAGGGATTTCTGGGTTTCGCATCAATTGGAGGAAAAGTTTTCCTATATCCTATTAATGAGGTGCAAAACATGGAGATTTTGAATGCAATCGTAGGTAGGGAATTGGGGAATCTACCCACCATCTATCTAGGGATGCTCCAGGGAGCAAAATCACAATCAACTGAAATATGGAATAGTGTAATTGAAACATGTGAAAATAAATTGGCAAGATGTAAGACTCAATATCTCTCCAGGGGAGCCAAACTAACTCTCATCAACTCAGTCCTTGATTCACTCCCAACCTATATGATCTCTGTTTTCCCCATTTCAGAAAGGGTTATTAATAGTCTCTCATCAACAAAAGACCATTGGATAATTTTGGACACCTTATGGATGGAGCTTCAACTTCAGAAGACATTTAAATGACTGGGAGATCCAAAGAGTTGTAGATTTCATTAGTACCATCGAACAATTCAAGGGACATAGGCAAGTCAAGATACCTTATGGTGGAAAGGTAATAAGAAGGGCCAGTTCAAAGTAAGTAATGCTTACAGGTGAAGGAATCAAACACCTCACTACATAAGAAACTGGCCATGGAAAGACATCTGGGAAAACAAAATCCCACACAAAGTGGCCTGCTTTATCAGGAAGCAAGTCTCACCCAAGATAATCTGAAGAGGAGAGGGATACCACTTTGTCCTACGTGTTTTTTGTGGGGAAAATACTGACTCCAATCGAGTATGTTTGTGGAGAAAATACTGACCAATAATCCAATCGAGTATGTTTGTGGAGAAAATACTTGCCAATAATCCAACTGAGTATGAGACACACAATTAACCATCTATTTTTTCATTGCAAAGGCACTGGACAACTATGGAGGATTTTCTTTTAAATCCCAAAGGCATCTCATGACTATGCACGAAAAGATTACCGAAGCAATGCAGAGTTGGGAGAAAGCTGGTGTGCAAGCCAAAAACAGAGATATATGGAGAATTGTCCCTGCAAATCTAGTGGACAACTTGGAAGAAGAGGAATGCTAGATGTTTTTATAGCATAGAGAATAGTATGCAAAAGATTAAGCTAAACTGCCTTTTGTTACTATGTTTTTGGTGTAATCAAATTTATTCAAATGACACTATCTCCATAATTGATGTTCTAGAATCATTTTAGAAAGGAGTTAGCAGGATTTTGAAGTAAATTTTGTAAATATGGTTTTCAGTACAACCTATGTACTGTTTGTGAGAAATATATGTAGTTACATGTTCAATTTTTCTTTTATTATAATAATTATCGAGTATTGTAAATTACAACTTTCATTCAATAGTCATCATATATCATTCACTCAAAAACACATGCTAAATGGAAAAAGACGTAACTATGTTGCGAATTGCAATCAAAACAATTATTTTCGACAGTGTGATTAGACCCATATAGAGCACGAGATTTCCTTTTTCTAGTACTACTTAAACGTAATAGCATGACAGAATCATCATTTAAGTTTTGTCTTAATATTCTTTCCCATGTTCTTTGTTTCTCACACCTTAAAAGAGAGAGAAAAGGATAATGTTGATATTGGGATACTTCGGAAAACCTAAAAGAGAATACAATATTGATAAAGAAACAGAGAGTATACAAAGTGAAAGGAAGTAGGAGGTTAGGAATTAGGTTAAAGAAAAGAGGAGACATGAGAGCATGGAGAACTAATGTAGAAGATGAGTGGCAAGACTTTGATTTTCACCAACTTGCAATATATATTCTATAATCATTAAGACTGTCCTACAATTGTGATGCATAATGTTAGATAGGAGGGGAAAGATGAAAGTGAATTACAATTAACCTTAGATTCCTTATTGGAAACAAAAAGAACTTTGAACCGTAACTTAAATCTTGGTAAATCTTTTTGATAAAGTATATTCTTAAAAGATTTGTGACGTGTTAGTACACAAACTACGAGTACTTGTATTTCTTTCTTTAGTTCTCTACTCCACGTTACTATAGTACACTTTTTTCTCCTCATTCTCTAGTTTCGCAGAGGGCATGCTTACTTTATCTAATGCCAAATTTATTAACAAATCTCCTGATCTTTTAGTCTTGCTTGATTTGAGATATTTTGCTATTTATTTGTTATTTCTGATTGGCAACTTTATTTCCTATTTATGAGAATCTTGCACCACTAAACTAGTCAATCCTTTTTTGGACAGGTATTTCTCAGCATGTTGGTGAGGGTTATATCTCTAGACCTACCATTGTGGCATCGCATTCTTGTTCTTGAAATCTTGAGGGTATTTTCGGGATTTTCTTATTTTTTGGAATTATTCTCCTGTAGTTATTGCTTCCAACCTTTACATTGAATCTACAAAGTAGTCAAGTGAATACTAAGGTGCCGTTTGGTAGAGTGCATTAGCAAAAATAGTGCATGCATTAATTTTGTGTATTAGTAATCCCTTGTTTGGTACACTTTTTCATGCTATGAATAACTAATGTAACACTCTATTGTGTATTGAGGAGTGTATTACTAATACCATGGATTTCTAGGTATTAGTAATGCAAATGAGGGATTTAATACATGCATTAGCATGGTTAAAGACACAATTACCCCTTAAAAACACTTTTACATCTTTTCCACCTAAATTGTGGAGGATACTTTTGTAAATAAATATTTTTATACAATGCCTACTATTTTTAATACACCAAACCAAACAATGCATAAGAAATAATCTATGTATAACTAATGCAAGTATAACTAATACAAGCATTACTAATACACTCTATTGAGCATTATTTTTATACACTCTACCAAACGACCCCTAACTTTTTTCTAATCTAATTTATAATAACTTTGCTTATTTGACAGGGTTTTTGTGTGGAAGCACGCACTATGCGAATTCTTTTCCTTAATTTTGACATGTAAGCTTCCTCAACTTATGATGATTGGATTTTTCTTTGTTGATAATTTTTTGGATGAAACATAGGTTTTGCAAATAATATTTTTTGGATGAAACCTACTTTTTGCCGATAATATGATCTTGTTGGTTTTTTTTACTTCACCCCCTAGATTGTGAAATTATGTGAACTACTTGTGTTTTTTCGGGTACTTGTTAATCATGTAGGATGCGGATGTGTGGGCACACTAGTAGAGATAAGTTAAGGTACAAAGATATACGACACAAGGGGGGAGTGGCCTCAGTGATGGACAAAATGCAGGAAGCGAGTCTATGACCCATGATCCAAGAGTGCTAGACTGTGACACACAAGCAAAAGAATTACTCGCAACAGAAACATCAGGTTGTGCAACCGAAACTACTTGTGGAGACGTTTGTTTATTTGCACGATACCGAAGGAACTCATCATATTCTGTCTGAGCAATATGAGCATTATTGGATGGTTGATTAGGTTGAGCACCATATGCTACTGGTGGAGATGTCTGTTTACTTGCGCGATTTTGAAGGAGCTCATTATATTCCTTTAGAACAATAGGATCATAACTGGGTGGTGGACCATGCAAAATATAACATATGTCACGAGTGTGTCTAGGTTTATGACAATGACTACACTTGGATTAAGGTATCCCAAAACGCCCTCCCCCTCGTCGATTCTCCATAGACTGGTATGTACGCTTTTTCGTGGTTTGAGATGCGAGAATAGAGGAGTCAACAATGGGTGATGAAGCTTCTTTGTGACTGGGAGGTGCAACAAGACGAAGCAGACGAGAGAATAATTCATCAATTGAGGGAACCCTAGCTAGAATCTGGTCACGCACAGAGTTATGGTCATTAGGAAGTCCAACGAGTGTAAGAACTAGAAACAATGTCTGCCTTTGCTCTTGTTGCTTTTCCACGTTTGTAGTGATAGGCATCAACGTTTCAAATTCCTCCATGACTGCCTGTACTTGTCCCAAGTAAGTAGACATCATATTCTTGTTTCTTTAAGTTGGTCATCCGAGTTATCACATCATAGAATCGAGATATGTCATTAGTGTATAAAACACGTGCCTTCTCCCAAACTAAATAACATGTCTGGAATGGGCGAAACAAGGGCATCAACTTAAAATCAATAGAGCGCCAAAGGAGACTACATAATTGGGCATCCACTTTCTCCCATTGTGCTTTGGCTTTTGCACCTTCGTCATTAGACTTTGTCTTTTCATCTACCACACAAGCATTGTTTGTTAAGTGATCCTGAACACCTTGACCCTTGCACCACAACTCAACTGAAGATGCCCAAGCTAAATAGTTTGAACTTCCCATTAATGGTTTTGAAGTGATTATAAGGCTTGAACTTCCAATCCCCGTATTCTTGGTGCCAAAAACATCACACTCGAAAGACATTTTTCGAAATTTGACTTAGAAAAGAGTAAGAAACTCGCTGGAAACTGCTACAGTGGTCTGGAAATATTGGAAGCTGCCGGAATCTTCCCACAGTGGCCTGAAAATTCTGATTTTGCCGGGAACTTGCCGGAAACTGCCCTACAGTGGTTTGATTTCGCCGGAAACTGCTTGAAAATCATCGGAACCCTAATTCCGCTGATCGAATCTGGAGAAAACTGAATGGGTTCTGATCGGAAATACTGGACAACCCCAAGACGACCCCAACAGAAGAAAAAATTCTCGAAAACATTGATCGGAACAGCCCTCACGGCCGGTGGGCCAAATCTCGCCGGAAACTACAACCTTCGATCGGCGTGTGAGAGCGCGTGCGTTGATATTTTCCGGTGATTCTGGCTGGGGTTTGGTCGCAGGAGCTTTCTGAGCCTCGTGGTGATGTTGATTTTCCCACAACACCCACAGAAAGAAAAAATAGAAAATAAAGTTTACACAAATCGGACCCAACAACCACTGGAAATTGACATACAATGACTTGTTTGTTCTCACCGATGCTCTGATACCATGTGAGAAATATATGGGAAAAAATATTATTGAATTGTGTCTAAATTGTTACATTGAGACCCTATTTATAGACACTACATTGGAATCCTTTTCCAACTAGGATTCCCATTCTTATTCTAATTCCTATTCCTATTTTAAGTAGGAAATACTTATTTCTATTCTAACAGTAAATATGGTAAGTGACTTAATTTACTCCTATTGGCTATTGTTAGTAGGTTGTGATTTCCTTTCCTTTTTAGAATATGTTAAACATTAATATGTAATCCCCAATAGCTTGAGGGAGTAATCAAGCCAAGCTCTCTCATATTTTCTCTTCCGCTTCACTAAATAAATGATATGTGCCCAACTCCTCAAATCCATTTCACAGTGCTTGCTTCTCCTCTCTTCTACAGAAAGCCAAATCAAACTCCTCCTATCTAAAGACCCCACAGAAATTTGAAAAGTAGGCTGCTCAGTGAGGGAAAAAGAGGAATTAGATTGTTTCATGCATCTATTTTGTGGAGATTATGGAAATCAAAGTTGCAAGGAAGCTGCTAAACATGTTATCAGGGTTTCATCTTCTACCATAGCATGGAGGTGATCACTACGTGTAATACCAAGAAGCTGCTCCTGCCACTTCTGAAGATTCTGAATTGGTCTGTAGGAATGTTGTGCCTTAGAGTTAGCAACTGCGGAGTTCACTTTACTTGCTGTGAAATTTATGGCAAGAAAGCAACAATAGGTTCTATGAATGGAAGTTTGAAGCTATACATAGTCTAACATACATAATGCATAGCTTATCTCTGTGGTGTAAACAGAAGGCTATATCTGAAGTGAACATTTATTAGGATTCTTATACTATTGCATGCCAAATTTAGATTGTGTACTAGTTCTGTAATCCTATGCACCTACTTGGTGCTAGCTTCCAATAGTAATACGATTGATTTTGCCTGTCTATAAAGTTACCATGTTCCTTTATTCTTCAGTTCTCTTTTTTATATATGTGTGTGTATTTGATTGTATGCAGGCATCCGAAGAACACAAATGTGGTTGAGAGTATGGTAAAAGCTCTTGCTCGTGTCGTTTCGAGTATCCAGGTATACAATATGGGCTCTACTCTTCACTTTATTCCTAATCCATTTTTATTTACCTGTTTTATCTTTCTAATTCCACTATCCTTGTAAATAAAAAGAATAATGGTTTGACTCTACAAGTGCAAATTTGTGGTATTTTTTTTTTGTATTGTTGTTGCGTCTTCCTCTTAAATTTGGCAATAGGCCTAACTATCTCTTCCCGGAGCTTATTTTAATTTTATAAGTAACATGCGAGAGAGAAAATGGATACTAGAGAGAGACTCCTACTTCTCTCTAGACGCTAGGAAGCTCAAGATTCATCCTTACAAGGAAATTCTCTTTGCTCCAGCTCTGGCTTTGGACGGGGAGTGTAGAAGACTGAAGGGAGAACATGAACTGAGGTTCACACTATCTATGAGACATATCTCAGAGAGGAAAGCTTTCCTTGCGATGTGCTTGGTGGGAAGGTTCGAGAAGAAGTTACTTCGCCAGATCCGGTAGCGTCTTGGGCAGCGAAGGTCTGGGATGTCAACCCATGGATCAAAGTGTCCTCTATGGGAGACTCAACGTTCTTATTCAGGTTTCCTAGTGAGAGTAGGCCTGTGCACAAATCGGTTCAACTCGAATTTTCGAGCCGAATCAAAGCAATTCGGAAATACAATTTAGATTATACAATTTGAATTTGGTTTACAAATTCAATTTTAAATATTATGGTTTCCTAGTGCGGATATGGTTGGATGTATTTACCATACCAGCAGACCCAAAAACTGAATTGTGTAAACGCTGATAAAAGATACTAGTACCAAAACATGTGGTTAAACATTTTCCGTAAACCCCTTGATAGCAATAAGTATTTATTAATCATACATATAGGATTATCTATTTTGAGAAGGGCAGTAGGGTATTTTTGAGTGTGTAGAAATATATAGAGTGTGCCTCAATAAAATATGCTGTTATGCTTGTAAGCTTGGAGTAGCACAAGTTGTCAAGCTCTTGTTTTGCCATTTATATGCTATTATGTTTACAAGTTTGTGATTCTTTTTTTGGTTAATATCTTCGTTACTTAAGGCTGCAGTTTTAAGATTTCGTTACTTTTGACTATTTTTTCTGTAAAATTATAATGAAAATAGTTGTTTGTTTAGATTTTGAGACCTAACAAAGCAATTTCTGTAACCGAATCGAAATAATAAAAACATAAATGGAATTGGACTTGGAATGGACTGAGTTTGGATGATAATTTTAGAAACTTTATAGATGGTCTGAGGCAGCAACTCTGGAACTCTACAGAAAGAGAGATGGAACTGGGGTGGTGATTGTCATATGATTACCTTTACATCTTTGGTGTTATGAGCTCGAGTGTGAGGCTTTTGAGGTGAATTGCAATCGTACTGATGTTTCTAGAGTTAAAAGTTTTGGTGAGAAAGGGTGGGAGAGTACCGGTGTCTATAGGAGGGGGGGGGGGGAATATTTAGGGCCTGGTTTACACCAGAGTTTGGCCCTGAAAATTTTAAAGTGGGGCCTGGTCGAGGAGGAGAAGAGGAGGGTGGGAGGATAAAAAGAGGAGGTTGGAAGAAACTCTCCTAAGGGAGTTAGCAGCTCATCCACCGGAAGGTATGGAGGACACACAGATGACGGATAGGGGATAAAGAGTCAATGGCCAGTTTGAATTTGTTAAAGGTAGGGCACAAAAGAGAGTGGGGAAAGTCACTACCCTTAGATTAGTGAACCGGTGTTGAGATAGAATTTAAACCGATTCAATAATAGATCTAGACCGGTTAACTCTCGTTAAAAAAACCAAACTGGCTGGTTTGGCTACAACAGAAATCAGTGACAACGTGGCGATAATTGGTGGAGTTTTTAGGCTTAACTTCAACTCTAAAAACAAAAATAAAGGCAAGAAGAAGAGAAGAAATATTGGCTGCTTGAAAGATGATTTTTCATTGAATTGAAATGGTGTTTAAATACAGAAAAAATGCAACAACTAGAGCCTATGTCTAAGCAGCTACTTTCCACATGATTCCATGATAAATAAACTCCTAAAAATAACAACTAACTCCTAAAATACAACAACTAGCTTAAACTGTTGAAGATGGCTAAAAAGCTGGAGAAAATCCAACAACTCCTATTGACTAGTTACTGCAGTAATGGAGGCAATTAATCAACACTTCACCTTGCTTCAGTTGCTGCAAATTCCAAGTCTTTCTTTGAGGCAAATCTGCTTCTTGGCAACACTTTTGTAAAAATATCCGCCAGTTGAAGATCCATCTTGCAATACTTTAACCCAGCAGATCCTTCTTTCTGCGCGTCTCTGAGAAAGAATAATTTGATATTGAAATGCTTGTTTTTTCCATGAAAAACTGGATTATTTGAGATAGCAATAGCTGCTTGATTATCCACAAACACCTCTGTGCACTTTTCTTGCTTTAAATTCATATCAAGTAGCACTTTTCTAAGCCATAAGGCTTGATTTGTAGCCGCTGTTGCTGCAATGAATTCAACTTCAGCCGTTGATTTTGCAACAATCTCTTGCTTCTTAGAACACCCAGAAAATACCCCTGACCCAAAATTAAACAATAACCAAAAGTACTTTCATGTCTTCGGAAGAGCCACCCTAGTCATTATTGGAATACCCCTGCAACACGTACTTTTGATTTACATAAAACTTGATTCCAAAATTCATTATTCCCTTAACATATTTTTATAACCCTTTTATCTGCTCTAAAATGAGTGTCAGTTGCACAATTATTGAATCTTGATAGAGGACTTCCAACATATAAAATGAGGCATCCAACCAAACTCCTGTAAAGAGCCTCATCCACTTTTTCAGCTTTATCATTTTTGCTCAACTTCTCCTTCTGTCACATTGTAGTTGTCTCTTTGCAATTTTCCATTCTGAACTTTTTCAAAATGTCTTTAGCGTATTTCTTTTGACAAAGGCATTTTCTAAAGCCAGTTGCACCAAATGCTCATCAGTCCTGCTGTACCAAGTACTGGGGCTTTAGTCCATACAACGTTTTTTTGAGCTGATACACTTCATCTTCATGCCCTTTGACTGAAAATCAATCAGGTTGCTCAACATAAATTTCCTTCTCAAGAAAGCCATTCAAGAATGCAGATTTAACGTCCAACTGAAACACTTTCCAACCTTTTGCGCAATTATAGCCAACAATTATGTAATGGTTTCTTGTTACCTTCTCAAAAATAAAATAAAATATTATGTAATGGTTTCTAATCTAGCAACAGGAGCAAATGTGTCTGTGAAATGAATAACCAAAATTTGAGCATACTACCCCTTTACAACGAGGCTGGCTTTGTGCTTGTTGATAGTGCCATCTAATTTGTGACAGATCCTTGGAATTTTCCAGCGAGGAAATAGTTACTTCAAACCTTTCAGGGACTGTTAAAAGATTTTTTTGAACCTATCTTGAATCAGGAAATTCAGAGCCAAGTAAACTTACATTGTTGGCAATGTTGAGTGATTTGTCAGAATACTCTGACTGTTTCTGAATCCTTTATCTTCTGAAGTTCAAATTCTCTTATAAGGTTGAGAATACACATTGCTTTGATCCATTCATCTCCGTCATATTCTTTCTTTAGGAAATTCCAAACCTCAAATGCTGATTTCATTGTCATAATCCTGACAAAGATTTCAAATGAGACTGCAGCAAATAACGTCGCTCTAGCCTTTGATTTTCTTGTTTTCTTCTCTTTGTTCTTCCTTATATGCGCCATGGTTTGATTTGCAGGCAAAGGAGGAACTTCGTAGTCCTCCTCAACAGCTTCCCACAAATCATTTGGCTCCATATGTGCCATTCTTGGTGTCCAGACATGATAGCATTCGCCTTTGAAGACATGTGGTGCTAGTGCAGTGAAAGGAGTTTCTGAATCCATATAAGAAAAAAAGGAGAAGGGAAATGAGTTTCACTCAGTTACGGTCCCTCAAGAAGAGAGCTTTGATACCACTTTTGTTGGAAGTTTTAGGCTTAACATCAACTCTTAGAACATAATTAAAGGAAAGAAGAAGAGAAGAAATATTTGCTGCTGGAAAGATAATTTTTCATTGAACTGAAATTTTGTTTAAATACAGAAAAAATGCAACAACTAGAGCTTATATCTAAGCAACTACTTTGCACATGATTCCACGGTAAATAAACTCCTAAAAATAACAACTAACTCCTAAAAAATAGCAACTAACTTAAACTGCTGAAGATGGCTAAAAAGCTGGAGAAAATCCAACAACTTCTATTGACTAGTTACTGCAGTAACTGAGGCAATTAATCAACAATAATAATCGACGACACAATGCTCATCCTAATAAAGAGCTAGTGCGCAAGCTAGCAAAAGACGATGATTTCTCCTGTTTTGGGGTTTCAGAAACACAAGCGCAACACAGTCCGAAGAGGATTGAAGAGGGGGGGGGGTGAAAGAGAGGTCACGAACTGACTCCTCCATGTCCGGCGGCCTGGGTTATAAATTTTGATTTAGTTGTAGGGAAAAAAAGAAACTGTTGGCCCTTCTCAACATCAATGTGTATGTAACTTCCTTTTCGATGTAAAGATTTAAGGTTTTCTCTGTGTCTTCTTTATTTTAGACTAAACACTCTCATTGTTTGATTTCGGCTTCATTCTCCTTTCTTTGCTTTATCTCTGATGTCATCTTATATAATTATGGTTTCCTTGGGAATAAACTTAAATTAATTCTCTCTTCTATATCCAGTTTCAAGACACATGTGAGGAGAGCCTTGCTGCTGTAGCTGGAATGTTTAGTAGTAAAGCAAAAGGTATTTGCATCATCTTGCTCTCTGATTCAATTTTTGGTGGAGAATGAAACATAATATCTTTTGGACATTAACAAATTTTGACTCGTTTGGCTTGTTGATAAGTTCAAATGAGTTATTTAGGATTCCCGAGTACGTCAATTACCTTTAGCAGCGATAGTTGACTCATTGATTTAATGATTGTTGTAAATGATTACTTAGATATGGTGAAGTAAAATGCTGGAGTGCCCTGATGAGTGATCTTTATTTGACAAGGTAAATAATCTTATTAATAATGGAAATATCTCTCATATACAAGCAGTAAAAAGTAGAGAAGCGACAACATAATATGATTCTCCACAAATGTTAACCAACTTATATACCCTGAAGAGTGATCTTTTTCAGTGGATTTTGAACTAAAATGGTTAACAGTAAAGATAGTAAAGTGGTAGCAACTTTTTAAAACAAAGCTTGAATGATGCAGGTATACTTTGTGGCGGATTTGGTTTCATAGTGGGTATCAATTCTATTCCCGAGAATGTGTTGGCATTTGTTCCAAACTGTCATGCATGGTTATCAATATTTTTGAAATTAAAACATCTGGATTAGGCATGAAAATATATTGATCTTCCCATAAGGATGTATAGTATGGATAGGAAAAAAGAATAGCGGGGTCAGTGATGGTAGGCACAACTAGAAAAGCTTATCCATGAAAAACCTGAACCAGGAGAGAATACAAAAATGAGACATAACATGGTCAGCTGATAGTAGGGAATGACTAAACAAGACATACCTGAGAATATTGTAAGAAAGACCTGAGGAGAATAAGACTGAGAAAGTGACTTATAGTTCAAGTAGTTTGGCACTCAAGCATCTGGTAATTTTATGCATAAAAAGAATAATTACACCTTAAATTTGGACAACTAATTCTATTATTCACTGTGACACGAAATCCTATATGCTACATGATGCCTTTTACTTCCAACAATATATTCACTCTCATTATCATTTCTTATTCTTGTGCTTTATTATCTCTTCTTATATTAAACGACACATCAATTGCTAATATCATGTCCCACACCCTATTTATTGGATAAGTGATTCTTGGCAGACTAGTTCAAATGGAAAATATGAACCAAATTGTTCATATTGACACGTTATAGGAACTCATTGATAATTGATTTTCATCTGAAGCAATCTAAACTACTCCTTCAGTTGTTGACTTGTCAAATTGTCCTGATGATCCATTTGTTCCCTGTTTTGTTAGAAGGTATTAGATATTTTAGGAGAATGTTTAGTCTACCTATATTATGTTTTTATCAACTGGTGCACAGTGAAACTAGCATGCACTCTGTACTTAAGTCAATTGTCAGGTTTTCTAATATGATAGGCTCTATGATGAAGCTTCTCTTCACTAACTTGATAGAATGTTTAGATACATCTGCTTTTTTACTTTACTAACTAGTTCTTCTCTTTATAGAAAGTTTAAGCACAATTCATTTTTTTGATAATATTGGGAGTACCCGAGAGACAAGCTGTAGACAGAAAATAGTGAATCTCAAATTGTAAAATGTGTTCAACAGGCACACTGTCAAACCTCCTTAGCCGAGAAATCAGTGTAGGTTTTTACCTACAACAAAACTCCATTACCTTTGTTATGTATTTGTTTTCAAATAAGTTACATGATTTTGTCCTTCCTTTCTTTTACTTCTCGCTAGTCCCTCCTTGGTGTGCTAGGTGGAACTCATTGAAATGCAGTGCATCAATGAGAATATAGCCACTGATTATGTTCCTATTGGATTAAGAACTGTAATAAAAGACTGAATTTTCAACATATGTTATGTACCTATGCTCGCAAAGTAGAAATGCTGAAGCTTTGCTTAAACACCGATATCACTCAGACTTTTATGATTGCAAGCTCTAGGGAGTTCAGATATATACCTAATTCTGTTGGTTGGGAAAAGGAAATGAATGTGAATTTGGTTGAGTATCGTGGTGCTTAGTGATGGTAAAATGCGACGTAATTAAATATCATTTGGTTCCTCTATAGAAACAATAAATTGATGCGTTAGGCTTTACTTGTCTATTTTTTTCCTCCTTCTGATATGTGGGTAGACGTAGGAGCTCCATTTTGAAGGTGGGGCAGGGGGTCAATTCCTTCCCTTGTACTTTGCTAGCCTTATCACTGTCTTAGAGTCATATCTTGCAAAACCTTTATCACTAGGATATGTTAATTTTAACTAATAACACTAATCACTGAGCAATTTGTCTTATAGGGATTGAGTGGAGCTTAGATAGTGATGCATCAAATGCTGCCGTTTTAGTTGCAAGCGAAGCACATGCAATAACTTTAGCAATTGAGGGCCTACTAGGAGTTGTTTTCACTGTGGCTACTTTAACAGATGAGGCGGTTGACATGGGTGAGGTAATCAGTTGAGTTGCTGTCCTTCTCTTTGGCGTTTTTTATATATCTGAAAGGCAATTAGTCATATGACATACTTGCTACTTCATATTTTGTCTTTGAGTGACCAGCTTGACTCTCCAAGATGTGAGTCTGATCCACCAGCGAAATTGACCGGAAGAACTGCACTTCTTTGTGTATCGATGGTTGACTCAATGTGGTTGACCATTCTTGATGCTTTATCGTTCATCTTAGCAAAGTATGTATATTTTTCATATCTATGAATGAACCCTTACAAATGCTGTATGTACTTACTTTCATCTGTGATGTACATTGAAGGTCTCAGGGGGAGGCTATTATTTTGGAAATACTAAAAGGCTATCAAGCATTTACTCAGGTAATATTTGGTCAAATTAGATCTCCACATACTGTATTTGTTCCTGAAATATTGGCCTTCAGTTGAATTGTGTGCATCGATTGAGATCAAGAGAATTTGGTGTTATGTTCATGGAAAACTACTTGGCAAACAAATGTATTTAGAGGACACTGAATCCATTATAGAGATCCCAGGTTTTTGTTAGGATTCAGATTTAGTTTTCTTACTTTTTTGACAAGCTGTAAATATGGTTTGCAGTGCAACCCATGCACTGGTTCAATGAATATACACAAATGTTACCTTCTAAAAAAAAATGAAATTCGTGATGATGAATGGAACTGCTTGTTGCTCAGGCCTGTGGAATACTTCATGCTGTAGAGCCTTTGAATTCTTTCCTTGCATCCCTTTGCAAATTCACAATTGGCATACCTGTTGAAGTAGAGAAGAGGAGGTAAATTTCAATGCAAACTTTCCTGTTTTGGCCATGACTTTCTTTACTTGTTACAGAATGAATTTTACTGAATCAAAATATATTTTTCTATTAAAAAATTACATTTTATAAATACAATTTTTATTTATGAATATATTATAAATTGAATTTATTTGCCTAATTTTTATGTTTATTTATATTTTGATTTCTCTCAAAATGTTCACTCCACTATTAAATTACATATTTTTAATTAAATAGTTTATTACTCACTTAAACATTATATTTTATAAATCAATTAAAATGTAGATAACTTTACTAATAAAATTTCTTTTACTTTTAATAAACTTAAAATGTAAGTTCTATTTTTAAGCTAAATAAGATGGAAGTTTTATTTTTAA
>JAJOOO010033108.1:0-16402 GCA_029582685.1 Solanum piurae
AAATAGATAAAGACTTTGAAATGTTTACCAAATTGCCCTTCAAAAAAATAGACTTATTTTTCTCTCTCCTAATAAATGTATTGGAGTACTCTTTTCAAGATTAAGTGGGACCAACAAGGGTAAAAGAGGAATTATACCTTTAAATACTTACCAAATAAGGAAATGTGACATTCTTTTTGGGACTGACCAAAAAGAAAATGTTGCCACATAAAATGGGACGGAGGGAGTAGTATTTATAGTAAAATGGGAGACAATAAAACTGATGAGTCCACTTCGAATGTCAATAATACGTCATCATTGGCATCCTCGCTTATGACAAGAATTGTGTCAAATGCAAAATTTGCAATTGAAATTTTTGACGGGTCAGGACATTTTGAATGTGGCAAGGCGAGGTCCTTGATGTCCTTTTTCAACAAGTGCTAGATATTGCCATAGAAGAAAAGAAACTAGACAGTGTAGGAGAAGAAGATTGGAAGATTATCAACCGTGTTTCTTGCGGTACTATTCGATCTTACCTTGCAAGAGAACAAAAGTATCCATACACAAAGGAAACATCTGCAAATAAATTATAGAATTCATTAGAGGAGAAATTCTTGAAGAAAAACAGTCAAAATAAACTTACATGAAAAGAAGATTGTTACGCTTCACTTATATTCCTGGTAGCACAATGAATGATCATATCACCAGCTTTAATAAGTTGGCGACAAATTTGCGGAATATGGACGTGACTTTTACGGACGGAGATATGGCCTTAATATTGTTAAGTTCACTTCCCGATGAATTTGAGCACCTTGAAACTACTCTACTGCATGGGAATGATGAAGTATCTCTCAAACAAGTTTGTTCTGCCTTATATAGTTATGAACAAAGAAAGAGAGAAAAACAAAAGGTGGAGAAGCAGAAGCTCTAATTGTGAGAGGTCGTTCTCAAAATCATATGAGAACGAAGAACGGGAGATCCAAGTCAAGATCCAGACTCAACAAAGATGAATGTGCCTTTTACCGAGAAAAAGGGCACTGGAAGAAAAACTGTCCAAAGTTGAAAAGCAAGGCCAAACCAAATAATGGGAAGGTTGTCATGGATTCAAATGTGGCTGATTGTGATGAACTCAGATTACTCACTAGTTACAACAGATCCATCCAAATCATCTGATGTATGGTTGATGGACTCAGCTTGTAGCTATCATATGTGTCCTAATCGGGACTGGTTTGTTGATTTACAAGAAGGAGAATGTGGAGTTATTCACACTGCAAATAATAATCCTCTTATCGCATGTGGTATTGGTTATATTCGATTAAGGAATCATGATGGATTGATCAGAACATTAAAAAACGTTCGATATGTACCGGATTTGAAGAAAAAACTCATTTACGTAGGAGCCCTAGAATCAAAGGGATTCAAAGTCATTGCAGATAATGGGGTAATGAAAATATGCTATGGTGCACTGGTGGTAATGAAGACAATTCGAAGAAAGAACAACATGTACCACTATCAAGGTAGTACATTTATTGGGATAGCGGCAACAACATCCAATGACGAAAAGGAGGTAGAAATGACCAGGCTGTGGCATATGCTTGGGACATGTTGGAGGAAAATCCTTGAAAACTTTATCAGATCAAGGATTGCTAAAAGGAGTAAAAACTTACAACTTGGAGTTTTGTGAGCATTGTGTCAAGGGAAAGCAAACAAGGGTTAAATTTGGAACAATTATCCATAATACTAAAGATATTTTGGATTATGTTCATTCAGATGGTTGAGGTGCTTCCAAAACACCTTCATTAGGTGGGAAACACTATTTTGTAACTTTTGTTGATGACTTTTCTATAAGACTGTGGGTGTAGACGATGAAAACTAAAGATGAAGTGTAGGGAAGTTTTTTTAAATGGAAGGCGATGATAGAGACTCAAACTGGCAGAAAGATCAAGTGTATTCGCACAGGCAATGGTGGAGAATACAAAAATGATCTTTTTCAAAAAATTTATGAAGAAAATGGCATCATCAGACATTTAACCGTCAGAAATACACCACAACAGAATAGAGTGGCAGAACGCATGAACCGAACCATGCTGGAGAAGGTTCGGTCTATGTTGTCCACTGCTAGCTTGGGCAAAGAATTTTGGGCTGAGTCAATAACATATGCCTGCCACCTCATTAATCGTCTACCATCCGCTGCTATAGGTGGGAAGACACCATTAAAAAAATGGTATGGAAAACCTGCTGAAGATTATGGTTATTTATATGTATTTGGCTCAATTGCATATTATCATGTAAGAGAGTCAAAATTGGACCCAAGAAAAAAAAAAGCTTTATTTATGGGGATTACTTCTGGAGTCAAAGGATATCGTTTATGGTGTCCAGAGACGAGAAAAATTATTTTCAGCAGAGATGTTACCTTTGATGAATCTTCCTTGACAAATAAGGTAACAGTTGAAGATGTCAAACAAACTAATGGTGCTTCAAAGCAGGTGGAGTTTGAGTGAAATGTTGACACCCAATTTTGGACCTCCACAATATAAATTAATCATCGAGCTTTCTAAATTCTAAATGATTTGAAATAATTGGCTTTATAAAATTCAAAATAACTTTCAAGTCATTTTAAATAGTTTGGTCATTTTTATAAATTTTAAAATAATAAATATGATATTTTATATAATTATGCATCTAATTAGTATATTTTATGAATATTCAAAAATCGTCTCAAAAGATTTTGTTCAATTAAATATTTGGTTAGTTTGTTTAGTTATTTAATAGTTTACAATTTTGAGTTAATTAGTTTATAATTAAGTTAATTATTTTATTTCGTCAAGATTAAGAAGCTCGTAAATTAATTATACTAATTCGTTCTATTTAAATTTTAACTAAATTCGTCAATCGAGCTCAATTTGGTTAAATCCCAATCGGCCACAATTGAACTCAAGGGGGCCATATCTTAATTTGGAATATAGCCTTTTTATTTATGAAATTAGCCATGTGCCTTTCAACTTTTCTAATTCTTTAAAAGGCCAAAATTTGGGCCTTCTCTTAAATTTCCAACAGCCACGTCCAATTCCCAACCCACCTTTCATCCAAAAGAAGCCCCACTTCTCCAATTCCCAGCAACAGCCCACCTCAATACCCACATACATTACATACATACAGCTGCAGTACCAAACAACCCAGCCCAATAACCCCTGACCCGACCCCATCCCCTTTTCCCTTCTAATTCCCACGCTAACACAACGATACAATTCCCAGAAAACGCCAACGGCTGCTGGCAAAGTGAGACAACATCAGCAGTGATTTCAGTAGCAGCAGAGGCATGCATTTTCTCCCCTTTCCTCTTTCGGAATGGGGCGAAAATTTCAAAAAAGCATGTCCTCCTTTAATGGTGAAAGAATTTTGAATTTTGGAGTGGGATGGGAATTCCGATTTTGCCCCAAGTTCCTATTCATTTTTTCTACCCTTTCCCCCTATTTCCGAACCCTATTCTCCCTTCTATATATTTGCTGAGGTTCACTGTGAAGAAAAGGGGGAGGAAATTTTTTGGAAGAGAATACTTAGCATAGCTTAGGCAATAGATACTAAATATTTTAAGGAAAACAGAGGAGAAAAAACTTTTGAAAGAAAGATGAGTATAAAAATACATACATAAAAAGAAAAAAAAGAAAAAAAAAGAAAATTCAGTAGCTATACTCAAACAAGAATCGATAAGAGATTTTCTTTTTGTGCTCGTCGGAATCTCGTTGTGGTAGTGAAGTTGCCGTTCCTCTGTTCGTTGTCCTAGTTTCGTTGCCCTCAACAAGGTCATTTTAATGACTGTGAGAGCATGTTTTCTCTATTTTTTTCTCTTCCTGAACCCATGGTTACTGTATTTGTTCTAAGTTTAGTTTGTTTACTGGTTAGTCATTGTTCCGTGCTTATTTGTATTTGGAACAATATTTGTGCTTATGTCATGTGTTTAGAGAGTATAAGATGCATTATGCAGTCGAGCACTTAGTTACTTCAAAAATGTAAATAGTATTTTGCAATGGTGTTTTTCGAATAGCATGCCTGCAAATCTGTTTATGTCCAGTTTTGGAAGGAATTTTACTTTGCTCGTCCCCTTTGTTCGTTCGCCACTCGATGTTTTCGATTTCCTAGATTGCAACTGAGAATACATTTGTTTCTTTTATCCCTAAAACATGACTCAGTTACTTTGGTGTTATTTAAGTGGTGGTCTTGATAAATGTTGAAGCATGTTCTTCCCTCCCTTCCCCTTTTTAATGAAGTTGTAAATGCCCAAACTCCCTCCTATTCATGACTGCAAATTATGTGATTTCTTGCTATATTTCATAAGCATTATTTTGTTGGTTTGTCCATGGATAAAGTGTCCTGCCTCATTAGTTTTGCAATATGCATTAAGTCTATGTTAAATCGTCTATTCGGGAATTTTCTAGTCAAGCTTAAACTGAGTTTAGCATGTTAATTGTTTCGTTTCATTTGTATGTAATCGATTAGCTCTTATTTTATTTTATTTATCTTATTTCTTTATTTTATTTTATTTTAAAAATCTATGTATTAGTCGGTTCAATCCTTACTGACTTTCTTTTCTTTTGTTTTGAAGTATATGCAAAGTTGATGTATTTTCCTTATTTTTTTATTTTTTTTCTGAAATGTGTGGACTATATTTAGTTATGTGACAAGTGTGTTTATCATAGATGCTACATCTGGGAGTAGATTCATAATTAGAATAATTTTCCTTTAGAATTTTAGTCACTTAATTATTGACATTATAGCTACTGCCTCCTTTAAATGTTTTACTTTTTTTTTTTTATTTCATACTTCTTGAAAGGAAACTTGAGTTTATATTGATTGAGAGGTTACCATGTCTTTCATGATTAGTTGAGTAATGTGATAAGACTTTGTTTACAGAATCACCTCGGATGCAGTACTTTGCTGAAATTTGTTTAAATTTTGAGTGTAACGCTAGTCAGTTCGTAGTCATCTTTTGTCAATCCTATGCTAACTCTTATCCATTTGTCTTTTTCATGTGAAACATGTTCGAGTTCATTATGGACTCGTATTGCCTCCCCTTTGCATTTCGAGAGAGCCGTAAAGGCTCAAATCCCTTTTTCGAGTCAGCCGTAAAAGTCGAAGAACAGGTCCCTCAAAATTGACGAACAGGAATTGGAGTCGATACATCAAGAATATACAATAATATACATTAAGTGTATATGTTGTATATTGAGACAGAACGAGGCCCAAAAGCCCGTCTCTTTACCCTGAGTTGTATTTTGTTATTTTTGGGCCTAAGCCCACTTATCTATTGTCTTGCTAGAATTTAGGACAGGTGAAAAATTAGGCCTAAGGCCCAAATAACATTCTATTTTGTGTTATACTAGGACAGGTGCAGGTGACTCAAATGGGCCAAAGGCCCAAAACAAAAATGGGTCCAAGTATTGGTCCAGGCGAACAGAAAAACCAAACTTGGGCCGGACTCTCTTTCCCTCTCTCCTTTACTGTGTTCATTTTACTTGTTAGTATTTGTCATTAATCTTAAGGTTGAACAACTCGAATCCCCGTAAGACGCCCGTTGTGTTTTATCAATTTAGCTAAAATCAACCAACCTTAATTAGACTTAAAGAATAACTTTGCAAAAAGTATTTCACTTAGTTAGTATTTTTATTTTTCCCTTTTCCCCTTTAAAATAGCTCTAATTGTAAAATTTCTCAATTTAGATTAAGTCAAATAAAAATTAACCAAATAATTAATCGTCGGATAACCACATTAGTGGATATTCTAGGTGCTTTTAAAACCTTCCTAGAATGTTAATAAGAACCTCGAACCCCTTTACAAGTTTTCACTAGATTCCTGTTTTTTGTCTTGTGGAAATAAATAGTTTTCTTGATTTTTCTGAAAAATTAAGTGGCGACTCTTAAACCAGTCTAGTCTATATTTTTCTTAATAAAACATGAAAAATATTTTTCCCAACATTAGGATCAAACAAGGAAACAACAGAAGATTTTCCTCTGGAAGAAGAGCCAGTCGAAGGGGAGGTTCGATCTCAAGAACCTCAACCACAACTTGAATCAATACAAACCAACAAGCCAAAAAGGACAATAAGAAAACCTGTTCGACTCATAGATATGGTGGCTTGTGCCAACTCAATTGCAGCTGATGACATTCTTACCACTTATAAAGATGTTGTCCAAAGTTCAGATGAAGATAAGTGAAGGATTGCCTTGAATGAAGAAATGCAGTCCCTTCACTAAAATCATACATGGAAATTGGCCAATCTCCCGGAAGGCAAGAAAGCAATTGGGTGCAAATGGGTATTTGCAAAGAAAAAAGGATTTCCTATCCAAGAAGATGTTCGCTACAAAGCAATATTAGTGGCCAAAGGATACGCTCAAAAGGAGGGAATTGATTATAATGAGGTATTTTCTCCAGTTGTGAAACATTCCTCCATTAGAGTTTTGTTATCTTTGGTAGCACAATTGAATTTGGAACTAGTTCAGGTAGATGTAAAAACTGCATTTTTACATGGAGACTTGGAAAGGAAAATCTACATGACTCAGCCAGAAGGATTCAAAGTTGATGGAAAAGAAAATATGGCGTGCAAACTTGAAAAATCGTTGTATGGATTGAAATAATCTTCTAGACAATGGTACAAACGATTTGACAAGTTTATGTTGCAGCAAAGGCCATAAGAAGAAAAATACGATTATTGTGTGTATTTGCTCAAGCTTGAAGATGATTCCTTTATATATCTTCTCTTATATGTTGATGATACGTTGATAGCTTCTAAAGGTCAAGAGGAAATTAAGAAGCTAAAGATTCAACTAAGAAAGGAGTTTGAGATGAAGGATTTGGGCGAGGAAAAAAAGATTTTTGGCATGGAGATAAAAAGAGATAGACATTCAAAGAAACTCTATTTATTTCAGAAAGTACTTAAAGAGGGTATTAACCCGATTCGGTATGAATGAGAAAACAAAATCAGTAGCACTCCACTTGCGCCCCATTTTAAGCTTAGTGATGCTCATTCACCAAAGAACAAAGCTACACGAGAATATATGTCAAGAGTACCATATACGAATGTTGTCGGTAGCTTGATGTATGCAATGGTTTGCACAAGGCCAAATATTTCACACGACGTTGGAGTTGTAAGCAGGTACATGCATAATCCTGGAAAGGATCATTGGCAGGTCATAAAATGGATTATACGGTATATTCATATTTCTGTAGATGTTGGTTTGGTTTTTGAGCAGAAAGATAGTCAATATTTTGTTGGATATTGTGACTCAGATTATACAGGTGATTTGGACAAACGAAGATCAACTACTGGTTATGTTTTCACTATTGCAAACGCACCAGTTAGTTGGAAGTCTACTTTACAGTGGACAGTTGCCTTGTCTACCACTGAGGCAGCGTACATGGCAATTACAGAGGTTGCGAAGGAGACAATTTGGCTTCAAGGAATGCTTAAAGAGCTTGGTATTGGACAAGAAGTAATCACAATATTTTGTGATAGTCAAAGTGCTATTCAATTAGCGAGGAATCAAGTTTATCATGCAAGGACGAAGATATTGACGTCCGATATCATTTCTTACGAGACATCATCGAAGAAGGTGGAGTCATTGTGAAGAAAATCCACACTACGGATAATCCTGCCGATATGCTGACAAAAATGGTGATTGCGGTCAAGTTTCAACATTGTTTGAACTTGATCAACATTGTTGAACATTGAAGATTGAGGTTGAAGACACAATAAAAAAATTTAGTTGAGAGAAAGTTGAAAATGGAGAATCTTGCCAAGGTGGAGATTTGTTAAATTTGACAAGATTCAAGATGAATTAATGTGAAGATTTGGTAGTTAGTAAGATAATTCTTCATTGGTACAAAATTCAAGATAACAACTTTGTAGGTGAAATTCAGGTAAACCATAAAATGGTTTCACAAGGTAAATCTTGACATTTTGACACATTGTGATGTCATGGATGACATCAATAGGAAGAATTCACTCCTATAAATAGGTAGCTCCTAATTCATTTGTAACACACCTCTCACTTGCCTTCTCATCTTCAAAGGCATTTGTTCTTCTTTCTCTCTTGTAGTATTTCACTTGTACTCTTTTGGAGTAAAATAAATATTGGTTGGTTATATTCGAGGAGTAGGCAAAATAAAACAAAATTTTGCCGAACCTCGTAAATTTCTGGTGTTCTTTTTATTGTTGTCTCATTTACTATTTATTAGCTACCTTTAGATATAGAAGTTTTGATTTCATCACTCTTTATATATTCGGCTTCCGCAACACTTTTCAATCGACTTGATCCTTTCCCTGGGAACCTCCAGAATGACAGCCAGGCTTTCTTTAGTCAAATGAGTTTACACATCACAAACTTTGGTCATTGTGATACTATTTTCCCGAAATTCCATATTGTAATAGAATTCACACACCTCAGCTTCATGCAAAGATGGAACATGTAAATCGAACAAATGTTCCCATTCTTTTAGTGTCACACAGCTAAACAAATTCCTCATTCTTGTTTTTTTAGTATCTCAGGGTCTAACACCCTTCCTTTCAGTACCTTTTGAGTTTTCAGAATGTTGATCCTTTTAGTTCTTGACAATGTCTTGTCAACTCTCATTCTCTTAATAGGTGAACCTGGTCCCTCTACCCATTTTGGACTTGGTTCATCAGACTCCACTACCTTTCTTTTCCCGTAGGGACCCTTTTTATTTTGCCTCTGCTCTTGGTTTGGTCCCCTTTGGTTTCATACTCTTTTGCCCAACTGTTTCTTTTCTTCTCTTGTTGACAGCCAACACAATGTCATCAGATTCAGTTGAACTGTCATCCACTCCCTTGGAACGATCAATCAATTTTTTTTAGGGGAAATAGCTTCCTCTTCCATAACCGTAATTTGCTTTATGGTAAGTCATGATGTGAACTTAGAAGAGTTCCTAAGAAAAGAATTTTACAAGCAGCAATACAGTCACATGTCAATTGTTACAAATAAATTTGTTGAGCTTCCTAGCCCAATAGTTTACCAAAAACTGAAGCTTGTAATGTTGAAAGTCTATTATGAAGATCCATTCAAATTACAGGATGATTTATTTTATGGAATGGGTGAACTCAATGTCTTAAGCCTGAGTGGATATAGGTGCTCCTTTCTGTGTTTTCCACCATCCATTCTTCCTTTTCCAACATTCATTTAGAGGTTTTCAAGTTTGAGGATGTTGTGTCTGAGTCCTATAATGTTGGAGGACATACCCATTATTGGGAAACTTGTCACTTTAGAAATTCTCAGCATAAGAGCTTGTGAGTTAGAGGAGCTGCCGATGGAGATAGGAAAATTTACCAATGTAATTATGTTAGAGTTGCATAATAAGTAAAAATCACTTAAAAGAATTTCATCAGGGGTCTTATCAACACTAGTTCAATTGGAGGAACTATATAGTGGGAGTAAAATATTGTAGTTACTCCACCTTAAGGGAGTTGAAATCCTTATCAAGATTGACTGCACTGACATTAAGTGAATGTTTCGGAGATGTGATTTACAGTAACTTTGGCCTTTGCTCCAAGTTGACATGGTACACTCTTCAAGTTGGTGATGCTGACATGGGTGTTTCAAGCATGGGTGATAACGTAAAGAATATTGCTTTAGAGATCACGGAGACCATCCCATTGGCTGATTGGATCTGCCACCTGTTGAAGAAGAGCGAATTCGTATATTCAACTAGAAAGGGCTCTAATAATGTGTTGACTGAGTTGCAGCTGAATAAACTTTAGAACGTGAAATATCATAGCCTCTCTAGATGTGATTTAGTGACACATTTATTGAACATCCCACATGAAGTAACCAAGTTCCCTAATTTATATGAGTTGAAGCTTGAACATTTAAAATGCCTGACTCACTTTTGCAGTGACAATGTTGAGGGGATTGAGTTCCCTCTATTAAGGGAAATGCTCTTCGTTGAGTTACCTGAGTTCCAAAATTTATGTCTTACAGCCAACAACTCCATCACTAACTCAAATCCTCTTTTTGATTAAAAGGTTCGATGTATCATCACATAGCTCATAGTGATGGTTGTCGGTTAGAGAATCTCCTAAATAAGAGTTATTATTGTATTTTTACATACAAATAAGATTTATTATTGTATTTTTACATACAAATGAGTTATTATTGTATTTTTGCATACAAATGAGTTATTATTGTATTTTTACATACAAATGAGTTATTACTCTATATTTACATACAATTGAGTTTATATCTATTGTTTTATAGATTTCCATGTACTGCATTTTATATTGTTGCTTTATCCTTGAGTATCCAGAGTTGAGTATCTTATTGTTGAGTTGAGCCCTATTTCTCTGAGTTGAGTTGAACTATATTTCACAGAGTTGAGCCCTATTTCTCTGAGTTGAGTATCTTATTATTGAGTTGAGTTGAACTATGTTTCACAGAGTTGAGTATCTTATAATTAAGTTGAGCCCTATTTCTCTGAGTTGAACTATGTTTCTTTGAGTTGAGAAGAGGTAAGTATGTTTCTTTTTCATCAGTTCAAGCTTATGTTTATGCTTTAGAATCCCCTTACATGCTCGTACATTCCATGTACTTACGCTATTTGGCCTACATCTTTTATGATGCAGATATAGGTATGTAGGGTCATCAACAGAAGCTTCGTTGATACCACTTGCAGTTTCAGTCAGCTTTAGTGAGCCTTTTTATATTCCGTAGGAATTCACCTTTATCTTACAGTTAGTAGTTTTGAGATATCGTGGGTCTTGTCCCGATATCCTTCTGTAATAGTAGAGGCTTCATAGATAGATAAAGTTGAGTAGTTTTCAGTATGTATCTTCTCTTATTTGTTTTTACAAACTCTAAGTTTATCTATTGAGTATTGTTTAGATTATTTTAAAGATTGAGTATTTGAGTTTATTGAATTTTATTCAGTTCTAAGCTTATATATGCTTGAGTTAGTCTTTCGCTTGTAGTCATCTAGGATGAGGGTTCTCTTGGGGACCAACAATAGTTCTTGAGTACCGGCCACGTCTAAGGTGTAGGCTCGGGTCATGACAAACTTGGTATCAGAGCATAGAGTTCAAGTGTCCTAGGGTGTTTATGAAGTCATGTCAAGTAGGATCTTATTTATGGTTGTGAGGGCCCCAATTCTATAAATGAGGGACTATAAATATTTAAGAAAAGTTTCCCTTCTTTCATACTCTAAATCATGCAATAGAGTTGTGTCATAAGAAACTTATTCAAACTCGTGCGTTTCTCAGATTCATTCGACTACCCCCGTACTCAATGTAGTTGAAAAACAAAATCAGTTCCTTATCGATGAGTTACTCTCAGCAAAATTCTTGAGAAATTCATGAGGCTACAGAGGGGCTTGAGAGAAGCTTGTGAGTGAGTTAAGTGTTGAGTTCGAGAAAATGCACTCATATTCATGTGAATCGTGCATTTGAGCTAAAAGCAAGTTGTACTCTTTTCTCTAAGTCATGTTTCAGCTGAGATCCTTATGAGAAGTATGTTTAGAGCTTGGGTAGTATTTTCACCCTAAAAGATAGTATGAATTACGAGATTTTGAGCAGTATTAGTAAAGAGTAAAGAGTGCCCTTAAGTCAAGAGGAAGAGTTGCTAGTCAGGATAAGATAGAGTATCTTTGTAACCAAAATAGAGTTGATGTCGATGTGCCATCATGTTGGAGGAGACTATATATATGTGTGGATTAGAGAGCAAAGCATTCATGAGGTTATAGACCCATGCTAGGCTTATGAATTTTGAATGGGGGACCCCATAGTATTCAGGAGATGATAGAACTGTTTGAGAGTAATGCGCAGTAAGTGAGTAAATAGCACTTAAGTTGTGAAATGGAATGTGAAGTAATTTGTAAGTATGTGGACTGAGAGATAAAGATTTCCTACTTGTCATGATATCTTAGTGGGGGAGTGGTTCTTGACTTTTCTGGTAATAGCAAGTAGTATAAGGTGTAATCAATCATATTGATATACATGTTTAGTACTAGACACTAAGCTTGAATTTGAGATGAGTGTCGTGATTAAAAGATGGCAACATGAGGGTAATATTGTTAGTTTTGACATCTGATCTAGTAGGTTTTGAACTGAAATAGATTAGGAGATCAAAGTGGTACCTTGCAACTAAAATGTGGTATTATGACCCATAGAGGAGAGGAATGAAGGTAGAGCAGTAAGAGGTTTACCCCAGGTGGTATGTGGCCAGACGAGGTCCCAGTTGAGGTTAACAAAAGCATCTTAGAAAGAGGTCTTAACACTTGCTTATGGAGAGTTCTGTAGTCATGAGGTAAACTTCTCCCGAGTATTAGAGTAAAGGGGATGTAAACCAGTTTGGAGATGATGGAATAGGTCCATAGCTTTCAAGTGTTAGCTTTAGACTCAATTAGGAGGAGATGATAAGATGAGAAATCAAGTCCAAGTGTTGATAATAAAATAGTAATGAGTTCAAAAGAGTATGAGAGATATCTTTCAGAGGTCTTTTTAGTAGTGGAGTGATGTTAGAAGGAGAAGATTAATGTTCTCGTCGTGATAATGGTGGGGGTGATGATTCCATCTAAGGTTATTAATGAGGAGGAAGAAGAGGATGAGATTCCTTATAGAGAGGTATAGAACCCGAACCTTAGGATTTGGGTTAAGCTTGAATATAGTAAGAGTGTGTCATTAGACTCAGACCTTGGTAAGAGGAGTCATGTACCCTTGTAGGAGCTATGAGTTGCAACTAATGAGGCATGGTATTCCTAGTCTTACTTCATGCCTAAACTTCCTTTGTTCCAGATAAGGTAACTTCAGAGAGGGAGTGACTATGTTCACAACAACATCGTTCTTGACTTAGGTGCTATAGGAAGTCCCAACTCTTGGTATGAATCAGTTCAGCCTGTGTTAATAGGCAAGTGCATGAGTCAGAAAGATAGTAAGATTAGCCCCATTCCATACCCAGTCCAGTCGTCATTCGAGGACGAATGATCCCAAGGGGGAGATAATGTAACACCCCAGAAAATTCTTGAGATAAGACTCGGACCATTCTTCGTTGTGAGTAGAATTTTACAAGGAATTTAAATTTTCTTAAGTGTTAAGGTCACTAGATGTAGTACCTTGAGTTCCAAAAAGAACTAAAGAGAGTTCATTCAAGCCATTCCTTAGTTCTTCTAAGTTTTGGGTCAACTTAAAACGACCATAACTTTTAGCACATGATGAGTTAGGAGACCCATAGGATATCAAATGAAAGATCTCTGAGTCCTCTTTCAAACGCCACCAACTTTGGTAAATTTTGAGCTCGTATGAGGGAGATAGGCCCATTTGAAGCCTGCCTGTCCAGTTAAGGAAAGATACCCAAAAATGTGAGGGGTATTTTGGTGTTTTCCTTACCCCATCATATTAAAACGTTTTTAGTAAGGTTTTGGGGGTCTAAACTGATTTGGTTCAGTTTTACAATCCTAATTTATGCTTGGAGTTTTAGAAGAGAGTTCAAGAAGAAGAAAAATGAGAAAAGAGGGAAGGTTCAAGGCGTTCATCGAAATTTCTTGCAGATCGAGGGTTGTTTCGCCAAGGGTTTGATCCCTAAGAGGTATGTGAGTTCTCATAGTGTTGGGCTAGTTCACCCACATGCCAATCATGCTATTTTAATGCAATTTTGTTCTTGAGGTTGAAGGATTTGAGTTCTTGATTAGTTTTCTTGAAATTCCATTTGTAATCTTGATTGTTGGGGTTTTGATAAATTCTTGAGATGAATGTTAGTGATTCTAAGGTTGTTTTGAGTATATTATCGTGTACTTATGTTGAGTATTCGAATCTAAGTGAGTGGGGAAGAAACCATTCGATTTTAGGTGAACTAGGGTTAGAAAACTAGAAAGAAATTCATCGTGGAAAATCTGGGCAGGGGCTGGCGCACCGCCCCACCAATGCGCCAGCAGAGGTGGTCTGTAGTTCAGGGGTTGGAGCCCTGTGCCACTCAGTGCGCCAGGATCGTCTGCCCCCGCCCCTTCTCCGTCGTTTGGCCCGTCTGAGTTCTTTCAAAGGGTACCTTTACTCCCCTTTATTTCTAACTACTCTAAACTATTTCTAAACATCGAGAAATCATTCATAACATGAATCAAAACCTTGAATTCAAAATTTAAATTCAAGGTAGAGTGAAGATCAAGTCTTGAGAGCTCTTTCGAGTATTTTGAGAAAGTCCCTTTGAGTCTTTTTGAGGAGTGTTCTACAATTACTAATAACTTATTTGAATACTCGAGTAAGTGAGTATGAGAATGATGAGAATGTATTCATGAGTCTACATTATCATTGAGATCCTTGAGTCTAGCCTTTCATGCCCATAAATTCCTTATGAACTTCATAATTTGAGTATCTTTAAGAGGAGTAATATCTTCAAGTTCTAAGTCTTGAGTATTGAGTTCATAATCCTTTTGAGATTATATTCCTAATCATGAGACTACTACATGTTACCCATGAAGGTCCTTGAGTTGAGTTGTTCATGCTTATAATTACTCATGAAGCCTCTGAATCGAGCATTATTGAGATGAGTAGTATCATTGAGTCCTTGAGTTCTGGAGTTATTGAATTCCGAATATTGAGTTCTATGTATGGTTATTGAAAACTTTAAATTGAGTCATTCACATCCATAATTCGGCATGAACCCTATTTTGAGAAGTCTTTTACAATTATTTAAAATTTGTTTAAAGGCTTGAGTAAATGAGTATGAGGATGAGTAGGGTTGAGTTCATTTAAAAAAATGATTTATGGGAACTAAGTATTCCCAAGAGTAAATGTTTTTACATTTAAAATGAGAAGAAACACCGATTTTCAAAAGAGTTCATGAGGAGTTTTGAGTACTATCTCTTTTAAGAGAAACCTTTTGAGTAATAATCTCAAATTTGAGGATGGGGAAATGTTTTTTTAAAAATAAACATATGAGCTAAGTTATATTTTGGGAGTAGTATTTAACACCGATATGGGGGAGAATTCAGAAAACTCACAGCCCCTATAAACCACGTAACCAACGTGGGTAGAAAGGGTCATACTTTTTAGATGATTCCTTTTTTCTTTTTTAGCATAAACTACTGGACCCACTTGGTTGAGGAGTTCTATACCCGTATAGGACAGTTCTGGCAGCGTGAGCGAGACGTTGTATCATCACATAGCTCATAGTGATGGTTGTCGGTTAGAGAATCTCTCAAATAAGAGTTATTATTGTATTTTTACATACAAATAAGAGTTATTATTGTATTTTTACATACAATTGAGTTGCTATCTATAGTTTTACAACTTTCCATATATTGCATCTTTTATTGTTGCTTTATCCTTGAGTATCTAGAGTTGAGTATCTTATTGTTGAGTTAAGCCCTATTTCTCTGAGTTAAGTTGAACTATGTTTCACAGAGTTTAGTATCTTATTATATTGAGTTGAGCCCTATTTCTCTGAGTTGAGTATCTTATTATTGAGTTGAGCCTATTTCTCTGAGTTGAGTATCTTATTATTGAGTTGAGCCCTATTTCTCTGAGTTGAGTTGAGTTATGTTTCACAGAGTTGAGTATCTTATTTTGAGTTGAGCCCTATTTTTCTGAGTTGAGTTGAACTATGTTTCACAGAGTTGAGTATCTTATTATTAAGTTGAGCCCTATTTCTCTGAGTTGAGTTGAACTATGTTTCTTTGAGTTGAGTTGAGTGAGTTGAGTTGAGTTGAGTTGAGTTGAGTATGTTTCTTTTCCATCAGTTCAAGCTTATGTTTATGCTCTAAAATTTCTCTTACATGCTCGTACATTTCATGTACTGACGTCATTTGGCCTGCATCTTTTATGATGCAGATACAGGTATTCAAGGTCATCAACAGAAGTTTCGTTGATACCACTTGCAGTTCTAGTCAGCTTTGGTGAGCCTTTTTATATTTCGGAGGACTTCACCTTTATCTTACAGTTAGTAGTTTTGAGATGTCGTGGGTCTTGTCCCAATATTCTTCTGTAATAGTAAGGCTTCATAGATAGACAAAGTTGAGTAGTTTTCAGTATGTATCTTCTTTGAGTTGTTTTTACAAACTCTGAGTTTATCTATTGAGTATTGTTTAGATTATTTTAAAGATTGAGTATTTGAGTTTATTGAATTTTATTCAGTTCTAAGCTTATGTATGCTTGAGTTAGTCTTCGGCTTGTAGTTAGCCAGGATGAGGGTTCACTTGGGACCAACAATAGTTCTCTAGTGCGGCCACGTCAAGGGTGTAGGCTCAGGTCGTGAGCCCGCCCCCCCCCCACCCCACCCACGCCATTTCCGTAAAAAAAATATTAAGAAAAATTTGTTTCGGATAATTTTTAAAATTTAATTTTTTTCCATTATTTACGCCAACCCCACCCCTACCCCCTCCCCAAGCCCCCCCCCCCCCCGGCGACCCCTTCAAATATATATTTTTTTAAATT
>JAJOOO010033109.1:0-15668 GCA_029582685.1 Solanum piurae
CCCATCTTTTCATTTTATTTATGATTTAGCTTCCGCATCAATTTATTATCTTTAGTATGCTCATGATCATGCCAGCAGGGTTAGCTTGGGATCACTTGTGGTCCTAGGTCCCGTGTCCGCGTCTTGGGGGTAGTCTCGGGGCGTGACAGAAAACTTCATTTATTGAGATAATGTGAGTATTGTAGAAGTAAATAATGATTGATTGACCCTTGGGTAATGTTATAGACTATGAATAAGGTTTGAATTGCTAAAGCATTTAATTCAAGATTAAATGATTAATTACCCTTATAATTGGTTGTTTATTTGTCACTATTCAATCCGTCGTGAGAGGCACCCACACTAAGCCCCTGATAGGAGAACCAATTATCTACTAATACACAGTCAACTAAACAACTAGAAGCAACAATTTTTCAATTAAAACAAGTTTCATAACTAAACACCATTACCATAAAATATTTACGGAAATAACCCCCTAAAATTTGAAAGTCGTGTACCAAAACATTTACGTAGCCTAGAATACAGGGATACACCCCAAGGCAAAAGAACTCTAAGTCCGAAAAATGGACTAGAGGAAAAAAATTGAACCCATAATGGCTCAGAAGATGAAGCTCACCTTTAGATTCAAAAAGTGTGAGACTCATAACCGAGGTAGTGTAGCAACCACCAAAACATGCTCTATACTCAATAAAACAAGAGCAAGTGCAGTATCAGTACACAAAATTCACAGTGAACTGATTGAATCATCGATCCGCTCCAATTATACAAAATAGGAAGAGGAAACTGAAACTTAGTAAACAAAACAATATGCAAATTAAATATAGTCAGAGTCAATAACATAAACATGACTCCAATCCTCATTCGGGCGTAACAACCATAACAAACATGCCCAACAACATTACAATAAACAACATGGTTCACTCACGGAACCAACACAAAGAACAATCACATGTACTAGGTGTAGTACTCGATCCAATCGATATGAAATTTATACCAGGCGTGATATTCGAGCCAATCGATATATGTACCAGACGTAGAACCCGAGTCAATCAAGAGATATTTTGTATCTGACATGGTATTCGAGCCAACCGATAATATGTATCAAGCGTGGTATCCTAACCAATCAAAATCACACATCACGCAATTACAATGAATACAATCAACTTATAAAACACAATCCAATAGGAAAAGTTCATGCAGCTTGACAACAAGATATCATTTCAATTTGATCTCTTTCCAACTCCCTAACAACATATATATTGTACAAGTATTACCAGCGGAATAGTTAAGATACACATATAACATAAACGGGAAATAATTAAACCATCATCTACGTCGAATCAAGTCTAAAAGCTCTATTGAACATGATCTTTCCCTTGTTATGAAGTCTAGCTTGTTCTGGTCTATAAACAACAATGTAACACAAAATCATGTCAAAATGGCCTAAATATATCCAGATTATATCTTAATCCCAAACCTCAGGCCAATCTTATGATTATTCCACTCAAACCAGGATTTTCCACCATTAAGTCAAATCAAACCTCCGTTAAGGTCACCACCACTAATTATAAGGCCTAAGAATCAAATTACTAAGTTAGGGGGAGTAATTTACTTCTCTTTACAAATGATTTTGATGGGAAAATGATGTAAACCGCTTTAAGTCGCAACTGCTCTTCCAAAAAAAACGTTCTTGAATGATAATGGGCGATTTTGGGATTTTTTTTGCATTATTCGCAACTTACATAGCGGTCCAATCTTGTTATACCGGCGGCGACGTAGTGAAATACCCACTATAACGCAAATTAATTCACCTGCTGTGGTGGCAAGCACGGGACAAAAACTCGGAAATCCTCCCGAAATTTTCCATTTTGCAACACACCTTCAATCTTTGATATTTCAAATAAATCCCTTCACGCCAAATTCGATATCGGGAGTTCTATTCTCCCGAATTCAATTCCGCAAATTCCTAAGAACTCCCTAATGTCTTAGCAACAAGGAAAACAAACTATACTTAGACGTTTCACCCAATCATTTGTCTGAATTTCCCTAGACCTCATTTTGCTTAGATTTCTTCCAAGACTAGCCTAGCCTAAAAAAATTCAACTCTTCAAATAGAAAGTTTTCTCACTCACTTTCTTTTACAATTAGATCACGCATAAAAACCGAAAGGATCATTACATTATTAGATGTTGAACGTTGAGAAGTGTAAAGGAAAGAAAAATGTATCCATGGAGAATCTTGTTTTTTTCAAGGTGATAATGTGAATGTGATAAGTTATTGTATGAATCCCTTGATGGGTGTTTTGTGTTAGTATGACTTACTTGATGTACTACAAGGTGATAATGTGAATGTGACTTACTTCATAGTGTTCTCATTGGAGTTTAGACGTGACTTAGATTCATGTAACCTCTTAAGTTGAATGTTTGTTGATTATTCTTTCAACAGGATTGTAATTAATGGCATGCTTGTCACTACAAGGAAAAGGCTTATTAATAAGGATCAAGATTTAGGGATGGGTTTCAAATCTGGTCCCTACAAGTATATTTATAGGAATGAGATAATTTTATGATCCCTAATTCATATCTTTTATTTTCTAAATAAATAAAGTCTCTAAATAATAATAATAATAATAATAATAATATCCGGTCTCTAATAATAATGACAAATTTGAGTATTTATTATATGGATTTAGTTTTGTTCTATATGTTTGGTTTAGTACATATAATAAGTTGGACACTAAAACTTTAGATTGATTAAATAAAAATGACAAATTGGATATATTTTTGCCAGGACGCTTAGGAGAAAATTATATTTCTTGCTAAGTGTTTTTTTTAAAATCGTTCATGACTGTAAAATTAATAGTGAAATGTTAATACATTTTATTTTTAATTGATTACGAGTTATGTATATTTATACGTATATACGCAAGCATGACATTGTTGATGATTTTATTTATGTTGTTTGTGATTAGATATATATAGGAAATTGTATGATATTTCTTGTTCTTAGCGATTGACTTTTATGGACCATATTTGGATTTTAAGGGACTAGTTTTTCCTTGCCTAATAAACAGTTTTCTTGTAGTGTGATGCTTATGATTGCATGAGTTATCCCTTGATGAAATTATTGATTTTCTTGTATTGCAAGTATACTTATAATTGTGGTATAATGATGAGTTATATGTGTGAGAATGGTAAGGATATCATGATGCATGGATATTATATTTATTATTAATTATTCGAGGATTGGGTGCCACGGTGATACGATTTGATGAGTCACTTAGTGCCTATGTGAGCTTCTGAACGAGCGGTTATTCGGGTACCATGTTGATATGATACATGAATGAAGTTTGTCCCCTGCAAGTCATGGATATTGGGTACAAGTACAAGTAAGACACTTAGCTAGTGTGTGTTTACAAATGAAAGAGTGTGATACAATGATCGACAGTGTGTCTGATGACATTGATGTGCATATGTTTCAGTATATTGAGATGATTGTTTCAATTGTTGAGTCTTGTATAACTTTTGAAAAATAACTTTAAAAGTCAAGTTAGACACTAGAAAAACTAGAGAAAAGAATATCACTCGAGAAGTGTTACATGGTTGTAGGTCAGTTCAGGTTTCGGAGATAATTAGTGTTAGTTTCATTATCATTGTACTTTGTGCCTTTTGGATGAGTGGTCTCGGGTCCAACCAAACCACGGGGATCCCTCCTTGCAGGGGTGGAGCTACTGTAGCTGAAGGGGGTTCGGCCGAACCCACTAGCTTTTCCGTAGATCTTATATTTGTATTAAAATATGAAGTACAATGTATATTTATATTTCCTGTGAACTCATAATCACACGGAAGCGTTTGGCCCAGTGGTAGCTGTGCACCTGGCTAGATCACTCACCCCTTGGAATGGGTTCGAGTCTCGGTAGGCACACTAATTTTTTAGATTAGTTTCTAAACGCGTGTTTATATAAAAAAAATATTAAAAAATAAAATATCGTACTCTGAAACTACAATATCTGACTATTGATTTCTACTCACATTCAAAAAGTTTAACTCAATTTTTTTTCTCCAAAAGTTAGGGTTCTAACCTTTATTGTTGATCTAATTGCCGCTATCCAACATCTGGCCTCTAGTGTGTACTCTTGTCTCTCCCTTTTTTCTTTTTTTTCCTTATTCGTTTTTAGTGAATTAAATACTTGTATTTGTTCGTTAATTTGATGATTGTTACTTTAGGTTAAGATCGTTGTTCTTTTAAAAAAATTAGAACCCATTGACATAGAATTTTGGCTCCGCCTCGGGCCCTTCTCCCTAACCATGATTCCGCGCATTGAGATTAGCACTAGCCTAACAAAGAGATCCAATTTTTACCCCATACACAAGGATTGGCTCTTCCCATGCTATAATTGTTGCAAACATACAATTTGGTTGCATTAAAGTTTCCTTTATAACCTCCAACTATATTTTTATGGATTGGGACTAGAAATTTGTCCTTGCTAGGGAGTTTGAAAGGACATAAAAGTCAACCATCCAATTGTCAAGAGAAGGGTACAATTGTATTGAATTCTTTTGTAAAGAAACCACAGATAATTGACTGATGAGTGGTGATTTAGGGCCCAATATTATAGAGTCAAAGAATGACCAAAATGACTTTCTCATAAATTTTTGTACCTAATTACTTAAAAGTCTGCAACCATTGACCAACTTTTTTATCAAGTTGTCTATATAAAATTAAGGGAAACTTTCGCATAAAGCCACTCAAAAATAGCTTAATTATGCTATATAGCTATAATTTGCTAGTTGTGATTTGTAGCTACATGTTACAGGAAGGAGAGTGGCGAGCGAAATTGGGAGAGGGAGGAGAGAGGCGAGCGAGAGAGGACAGAGAGTTGGAGAGAGGCGAGCGAGAGAGGACAGAGAGTTGGAGAGAGGTGAATTATATATGTATATCGATTAGATAATTGTATAAATGTAACTGGTATACATATGTATTTGTATATCTGACAAGCGATATTGGAGAGGAAGGAGAGAGGCGAGCGAGATTGGGACAATAATTTGTATAATTTGTATCTCGTTGGTATAATTCGCTGGTACGTTTGTATAATTCGTGTGATTTGGTATAATTGAGTAATATAAAGTCTGAAATTATACAAATATGATAAAACTTGAAATAACGAATTGATACAAACGTAAAGTTATGAACTTTAAATAGTTATACAAATTATATTATACAAATTACATTATATAAATTATATTATACAAAATCCGAAAACTACACATTTATACAAACTTTAAAAAGTTATACACAAAAAGATTGAATGTAGATGGTGATAAAACTGAAAAACCAAAGGAAATCATCATCATATACAAATCAAACGAAAAATTGTTAGTTGCAAATTATACAGTGTGGTGAATTATACAAATGTGATTAACTATACAAAGTCGAAATCAACTCACGTAATTAATGGTTAATATTAATCGCGAGTGATAATTATAACAAACTATAGCTATAATAACTAATTAAATAATATAAGTTTGCTTAACCGCGTAATTTTCCCTCAAATTAAATCTTTGAATTGATTGTTCATTTAGAACTGCTTCTTAATCGTACATGCAAGACCAAGTTTATCCATATACAATGACTGGAATATCAACACAATAAAGAAGCAATTACTTCCGAATGCACAAGTAGATAAAATTGTGGTTGTGAATTTATTTTTTGGTTACCAATCAATGTCGGTCATTCATAAGTCCGATTAAATTCAGATTTGCATCAAAAAAATTTATATGAAGAGATTAAACGTTCTTTAATAAAGACGACTCGATACTCAAAAAGATTTCGACTTACAAAAATCTTTAATTAAGAATAACATAATACTTACCACCCCACCGAAAAACACCCTTGACGGTTTGTTGTAAATAATTTAATATAGCCACTAAATCTTCCACTTGTACATTATTTCATTAATTGTCAATCCCACTTGTGCATGAAGATTGGTTCTTATTCATTTTATTTTGGTTTTCAATTTATAAAGCGATAATATACAATGAGTGCCTTGATTTTTGTCGATATCGGTATCCAATAAAATCCCATTATAATATGATGGTTCTTCATTACACAACAATTTGATCGATGATTCAAGTAACTCAATTTTCAATTCCTTCATTTATTTTTACTCGTCAAGTATACTTTTCATGTCATGTCCAACTATTGAAATGGGACGTGATTAACACCAAAGTCTAATTGTAAATCGTGATAGTTATGGATTTAAATCATTCCTTCAATTGTGTTCCTCAACCAACATGTGGTTTGAATATAACAGTTATTGGTTCAATTCGCGTTTTCATTTTTAAGAAAAATAAAATACTATATAAGGGGTCATTTTGTATAAGAGTGGTGTTAAATAGAATGTATGATAATGTTGATTTTAGTTATGATGACATTAGTTATGTTAAGATTATTCATTATGCATTGTCTGATTTGGCGTTTTAAATATAATATGCATTGCATAATTATTATTTTTTTTAAAATATTTTTAAAAAAAAATACCCTCAATAAATATGATAAAAATGATATGAAAAATATTGAGAGTACTTAAGTGTATCTTTAACTATGATGATGCATGTATTGTACACTGAAATCTTTGGATTATGTATTAATTTGATTAAATTTTTTAAAAAAAGTCCAACATGTATAAACTAATAAAATCTTTGGATTCATTGTACACTGAAAACTACTTCTAATTAATCTATTATACTTGGATTATGTATTAATTTGATTAATTTTTCTTAAAAAAAGTCCAACATGTATAAACTAATAAAATCTTTGGATTCATTGTACACTGACAACTACTTCTAATTAATCTATTATACAATTCCAATTGGAACATCAACACAATAATGAAATAATTACACCCTAATGCACATGGAGACAGTTGAAATTTTGTTGTACTGTTGCAAGTATTTTAATTTTAATATAGTCAAGTCTTCATTTTGTACATTATTTCATTAATTATCAATCCAAAAAAAGAAAAAAAAACGATATCCTAGCTTTCCACTTGTGCATGAATATAGTACGGGTCTTTTTTTTCTATTATTTGAGAGATTTTGGTTCTTATTCATTTTATTTCGATTTTCAGTCAAAGCGACAATAATAATAATGTGCTTTATTTTTGTCGATTCTGTATTCAATGAAATTATTCCATATATAATATGATTGGTTATTCATCATTAGACGTAGGGGAGTCAAAAATGAGCCCAACTATAAGTAACTCGCCCATAATTTTAAGGGTTCGGTTCAAGATAATTTGCATTGGGTTCAATCTTAACCCATCAAATTTTAACCCATTTTAAGAGAATCCTCAATTGAGCCCAATTTAATCTCCAATTTCAACCCATTTTAAGACTCTTTATTTTCATTGATGTAATGTATGTTACTATATTGAAGGTATGAATTACTATCTATGTTATATCTTTTAGGATTAACCTATCCATTTGTAACTTCTTTTTTAAAATTTTCTTTAGTTGAAATCAAATTGTGGTTATAAGACCCAACCCGCAGCCCAACCCATTTGAGTCCAAAGTAAACTTGGGCGAGTCAGAACTCAACCCAATTTCTATTTCAACCCATTTTAATATCTCTAATTTCAACCCAACCCGTTCATTTGACACCTCTAATTCGACGTATTGATGTAGTACAAAAGAAGAAAGGAGTTGAGTTAAAAGAAGAGAAAGATCAGAAGTGAAGTCACACATACAAGAAGTTAGTTGGACAATTAGTTAAGTTAGTTAAAGTTAGTTGTCATAAGAAGGTGTATAAATACAAACTAATTCATTGTAATATTCACTTCTTGAAATAAGATATAATCTTCATCTTCTTCAATTCTATATTTATGTGCGTCTGCTGAATATCTTCATGGTATCAGAGGAGTTGATCGAAGTTTGAGTAAATCATCTGTATATCTGTATATTCATCTGAAGTTCTGAAGATTAGAATCTGAGAAAAATTGTTACGCTTCTGCAAATCAAATCGAAGAAGAAGAAAGATAGCAAACATGACTCAAGGGGTAAATGTTGGTCAAACTACTGAAGGTAGTAGTGATGGAAGTTCTGGAAATCCAAATCTCATACCAGCTATGTCGATGAGTCAAGGGGTATATTACAATCATCATTTGTTCTTGAGTCCTGCTTATATCAGTAAAGTAAATCTAATCTCATTCCAACTTATTGGCATTGAGAATTATGCGTTGTGGAGTAGGTCAATTAAATTGGCTTTACTTGGAAGAAACAAGATTGGGTTAGTTGATGGATCTTGTAAAAATAAGGATGTAAGTGCAAAACCAAGAGGTCATTGGGAGAGGGTTAATGCCATTGTTCTCTCGTGGCTTCTGAATTCTGTGTCTAAGAGTTTTTTATGAGGAATGGCTTTTGCCTCCTCTTCTCAAGGTGTATGGAATGATTTAAAGAAGAGATTTGATCAGTTAAATGGATCAAGAACATTCAGTTTTCATAAAGAGATTGCAACCATTCAACCCGGTACAGACTCTATTTTGGTATACTTTACAAAGCTCAAAACCTCGTGGGATGAATTTGAGGCCTTGGTGTCATTTCCTTGATGTAATTGTGAGAGGTCGAGAGGTTTTATTAATCATCTATATAGACAAAAGTTGTATCATATCTTGATGGGATTGAATGAATCATTTGGACAGGCAAGAAGTCATATCTTATTGATGAATCATGTTCCTGCAATGAATCAAGCTTATGTTATGGTAGTAAATGATGAATGTCAAAGGTGGCCTCTAGCAGTTCAAGTGTAGGCTTAAGTTCTATAAGTGGTACTGGAGTGGATCCTTTGGTTATGTACTCAAGAACTGGAGGATTTTCTAATGCACAAGGATATAACAAGTTCAAGAAGAACTTTGAGTTTTGCATATGCAAGGGACACACTAAGGATCAATGTTATAAGCTAATTGGATATCCTCCAGATTTCAAGTCCAAAAGGAAAGTTAGTAATGGTATAGGAAATGGTGCTTACAAGGTGGTAAATGATGTCAACAATACAAGAAAAGATGGTTATGAGGGTCTGTCTGATGGTCCTTCCTTCAATTGTAGAGGTAATACTAATGTACCTGCAAAGAGTCATACTAGTGACATAAATAAGTGTTCTAATCAGTTGCAAGGGTGTACTTTTACTAGAGATTAATATAGTCAAATCCTTCAAATGCTCAAGCAGAATCAAAGATATGGACACAAATCAAAAGATGTAGGTCAAATACATAATGCTCGGGCTAATACATCAGGTAAAGCTTTATTAGTTTTTGAAAATAATTATGAGATCTGGATCATAGATACAGGAGCATCTAATCATATAGTGTCAAGAATTAGCATGCTAACTAGTGAATCTGTAGTCAAGGTTAAGGATTCAAAATCGGTGTACTTACTTACTGGTGAAGTGTCATATGTAACTCATACTGGTTCATGTCACATTTTTCCAAAAAGTGTGATTATAAATGTGTTTCACATACCAGAGTTCAAGAATAATTTAATGTCAGTAAGTAATGTGACTAAAGAGTTAGGCTGCTCAGTCACTTTCTTCCTATATTTTTATGTATTTCAGGAGCTTTACTCTAGCAAGGTGAGGGAAATTGGTAAGGAGGAGGATGGTTTGTACTTGTTGTTAAAGAACCTGACACAAGACCAGTTAAAGCACCAATCATGTGTAGTGCCAGAAAAAACGCTAGAGATATAACAATTATCAGAAGTGGATATATGGCACAAAAGGCTAGGTCATGGGTCATCTCATATGTTGAGTAAAATTTTTCATTTTAACTCAGACGTTGTTAGTAAAGTACTAAACAAATGTAGTGTATGCCCTTGTGCAAAACAAACCAGGAGTGCATTTCCAGTTAACAGTATTACAAGTAACCAATGCTTTGATTTGGTTTATTTGGATGTATAGGGTTCATACAAAAAGATAACCTTTGATGATAATAGATTTTTCCTTACAGTGATTGATGATTTCTCAAGGATGACCTGGTTATTTCTTTTGAAAAGTAAGTCAAACGTATGTGTGGCTTTATCTTATTTTTTGCAGTATGTAAAGACAAAGTTTGACAAAACAGTAAGAAAGGTAAGGTCAATAGAACTGAATTTATGAACTCTGTATGTGTTACTATGTTTAAAGAAAAAGGTATAATTCATCAGAGATCATGTCTTTATACTCCACATCAGAATTGAGTAGCTTAAAGGAAACATAGACACCTCTTAAAGGTAACTAGGGCTAAGGTTTCAAGATCAAATTCCTTTAAAATATTGGGGTCAATGTGTTCTTGCAACTGCTTACTTAATAAATAGAATGCCTAGCAGGGTTCTGGGAGGCAAGTCTCCATATAAAAGGATGTATGGTATTAAGCCAATGTTGTCTCATCTTAAAGTTTTAGGATGTTTGTGCTATGCTAAGTTTCTAACTGATAGTGATAAACTAGCACCAAGATCAAAGGCTGCAATACATATGGGGTACTCAGAAACACAGAAAGGCAACATTTTATTAGATTTGGCATCTAGTAGTTTCTTTGTGAGTAGAGATATGATATTCAAAGAGTGGGTGTTTCCTTTCATGACTTCCTTATCCAAGAAAGAGGTTGGTCCATTTATAAGTAGCATGGATAATGACATGCTAATTATGGAATGGAACTCAGAATATGACAACAAGGTTAACATGAGTAATGGTCATCACATGTGTTTACAAGAGACACAGTGTAGTCAAGAAATGGAAATTAATATGACTGGTAACACTGAGCAAGATACACTGCAAGGGCAACTGGCATAAGGTCATGATATTTCTGGTGAAATACAGTCAGTGGTAACTAGAAAGTCTACAAGAGAAGTGCATCCACCTGTGTGGATGAAAGACTTTGTGTCTTGTAATATCAGTAAAAGGGTTCAACCACTTGTCTAAGCCTTACCAAGAGTTTGTTGCTACAACTTCTTTTCTAACAGAACATAACACTTTTGCTGAGGCTAGTAAGGAGCCAAAGTGGGTAGAAGCAATGCAAGCTGAGATACAAGCTTTAGAGGAGAACAACACTTGGAAACTAGTTGAGTTACCTAAAGGGAAGTCTGTTATTGGATGCAGATGGATTTATAAGATTAAATACAAATCTATTGGAGAAGTAGAAAGGTTTAAGGCAAGGTTAGTGGCAAAGGGGTATAGTCAACAGGAGGGAATAGACTATACATAAACCTTTTCCCCTATGGTAAAAATGGTCATAGTAAGAACCATTCTAGCCTTAGATGTGTCCAAGAGTTGGCATATTCATCAGATGGATGTATACAATGCATTTCTAAATAGTGAGTTAGAGGATGAAATTTACATGACTGTGCCTCAAGGTTTTTCCAGCCAGGGGTAAAATAAGGTATGTAGACTGGAAAAATCATTGTATGGGCTTAAACAAGCACCAAGATAATGAAATCACAAGTTTAAAGAAGTTCTTCAGAAGCTTGATTTCAAGCAAAGCCAGCATGATCACTCATTGTTTACACAAAGGACCACTGAAGGAACTACAATGATTTAGGTGTATGTTGATGATATTTTGGTGACATGAAGTAGTTTAAAGATGGTAGAGGAGACAAAAATATCACTACAACAAAGTTTTAAAATGAAGGATCTAGGAGAGTTGAAATACTTCTTGGGATAGAGTTTGCAAGATCAAACAATGGAGTAGTTATGCATCAAAGGAAATATGCACTTCATCTTATTTCTAAACTTGAAATTGTCATGAGCAAAGCCAGTTGAAACTCCTATGGATGTAAATATCAAGTTTACATCTAAACAGTATCATGATCAAACTGGCAAAAATCAAGGAGATCCACTAACAGGTCAAAGTGTCTATCAAAAGTTAATTGGGAAACTGTTATATCTAAACATGACAAGACCAGACATTTCATTTAGTGTTCAAACTTTGAGTCAATTCCTACATCAACCAAAAAATTCTCACATGGATGTTGTACTTAGAGTTGTCAAATACAATAAAAGACAACCATGTCAAGATATATTGCTATCTAGTAAGTCCAGTACTGAAATAACAGCTTATTATGATGTAGATTGGGCAACATTCCCTCTTACAAGAAATTATGTAACTGGCTATGTAATTAAGCTTGGAGAGTCAGTGATCTCTTGGAAGGCCAAGAATCAAACCACTATCTCAAGAAGCTCAGTTGAAGTTGAGTATAGAAGCTTAGCTTCCACTGTGGCAGAATTAGTGTGGATAATAGGAATGTTGAAGGATTTAAAGGCTAAAATTTGATTACCAGTACAAGTGTATAGTGATAGAAAATATGCTATTCAATTATCTTCCAACCCAGTCTATCATGAGCGTACTAAACATATTGAGATAGACTGTCATTTCATCAGAGAAAAACTTAGACAAGGACTAGTTAAGGCAATTTATGTTTCAACACAAAATCAGCCTGCAGATGTACTAACCAAAGGTCTTAACAGGCCATAACATGATTATCTATTATCCAAGCTAGGAGTCTTAAACATATTGGCATCTCCTAGTTTGAGGGGGAGTATTGAGGTAGTACAAAAGAAGAAAAGTGTTGAGTTAAAAGAAGAGAAAGACCAGAAGTGAAGTCACACATTCAAGAAGTTAGTTAGGAGTTAGTTGGACAGTTAGTTAAGTTAGTTAAAGTTAGTTGTCATAAGAAGGTGTATAAATACAGCCTAATTCATTGTAATATTCACTTCTTGAAATAAGATACAATCTTCATCTTCTTCAATTCTATATTTCTGTGTGTCTGCTGAATATCTTCACGACACTTTAATAATTGATGATTCAAGTAACTCGATTTCCAACTACTCTTTTTATTTTCTTTTACTTGTTTGAATACTTGACATGCCCAAAATTCGGATGGATGTGATTGACATCCAAGTAAACCTTGAACTAACATGATAAATAATGTGTCATTTGAATGGGCAAAATGAGGTTATTGAGATGGTAAGTATTCTCCACCTCTGACTTTAATATTTAAGTGTTTGAGATACCAAAGGATCAAAACATATGAAAACTTCTAAAGAGACGTTAAAAGAAATCACTTGAACTGTTTGATTTAACTAGAAAAGTAAACATAATTGATAACACTAAATAAGATGATCTAGTCTTTACAATTGTGAGCAACTATAATGAGAAAGGAGGAAAGTGTTATAAATTTGAATCTTTCAAAAATGATATAAGACTCAACAAAGGGAAACTAGCTATCCAAACATATCGTACAATCTCCCAATTAAAAGTGGGGCCCTCTACATATACATAAAAGATGATTTGTAACTTTCTTGGACAACTAAAAAAAACAAAAGATAGCAATAGATAAAATATTATAGAATTTTCCTTCAATCGTTGTCTCATTGTTCAAGATCCCCATACGTTACTTGGTACTTTCCATGTCTGAGCACCCCAACTTGTTAACTTCGTAGATTTTTGGGAGTACTTCCCCGAAAGTGGGAGGTTAAACATTCTCCGAGAACCTCCAAGTTATCGGTTATTTAGAAAAATCTTTCAAGGGAAACTATATCGTCCTAATCAATGAATAATGGCTTAATTAAATTCAAATTATTAGTTAATCCTAACCCTAGCCCAAGTTCATAATCATATTATCTCAAATCAAGGTTTTTCACATCATTAATTCAAGTCAAATCTCTCCCTAAAAGTATCACCATAAATTATAAGGCTTAAGAATCGATTTACGAGTTAGGGGAGTAATTAACTCAACTTTATCGAAGAGACTAGTGGCAAACCGAAGAAAACACCTTAGGTCGCCCTTTCTTTTCCCAAAATGAAGTTGCAGAATAATGAGCAATTTTGGGACTTTTGCAGCATTAATTCTCGACTAACCCACTATACCAGCCCCTCCATAGCAAGATCCCACCCGCTATAGCAGCTTGCATGGAGATAAAAATTCAGAAATCTTCCTCAAAGTCTCCATTTTGCAACACTCTTGAACCTTGACGTTCTAAGATAACTCTTCCATGCCAAATTTGATATTGCGAGTTTTACTCACCTGTATTCACTTCCGAAAAGTCTTATGGACTCCTTAAGGTATTGGTTAAAAGAAAATCCAACTCATGCTTATACATTATCCCTAATTCTTTTTCGTATATTTCTAGACCCCACCTTGCTCTGATTTTGTCTAAGATTGGTCTAGTTTAAAATTTTCAAGTTACTACCCAAAAAAAATTTACTCAATTCTTTCACCATTGATCTACCCATAATAACCGAAAAGGGTCATTACAAAACAATACAAAGCTAAGTGATCGAGCAACAAAAATTGTTAGGAAGTATAAAATTATTGTATTGATCCACCCATAGAAACCGAAAAGAAACATTACAGAATAATACAAAGCTAATGTTGCCAATCTGTGTTTAACAAATAGGATTACTGATTTTAATAAACTTTGCAGAAACACAAAGTAACCAAAGTTTAACAGAGCAGTAAGAATAGATGAACAGAAATTAATTCACAAACTAAAATCTGAAAAAACGTACCACAATCTGGAAAAACATAATCAGAAAAAAATCAAGCCCACTGAATGCACAGTGTCCCCTTAAGGAAATTATTCCCCTCTAGTATCCGAGGTTTGATTTGGAATATGTCCTCCCAGGATAGAATGATCTCAATCATCAGCGCACCACACAACAGAAGTGAAGTACATGAAGAAACTTTGTGCAGAAGAAGAAAAAGAAATCAGAAATTTTTTTTAGGAAAGATTCTGAAGAATGAATGTATTTATAGGCAAGAGGAACTGGTTCCGAAAGGTTGCAATCCTTTCAGAATCCACACGACCATTCATGAAAGTTTGCAACCTTTCAAACGGTCATGGTTGTTTTTGAAAGTTGCACCCTTTCAGAACAGTCACTTTCAACGGCGGGAAATTTAAATAAAACGGGAAAGAATTTAAATAAAACGGGTCGCGCGCGGATTTGAGTCGGGGTCGGTCAATTAACGTTTTGGCTATTTAATTTAATTAATTAAATAAATAATTAAAATAAACTTTGTCCAAAAAATAATCTCTCGATCGATCATTTTCCAAAGCCAAAGCCGAAGCCGAGCCGAGCCGAGCGAGCGACGACGACGACGGCACGAGGGGGGTCCCTCTTTCCAACCATTTTAACAATTAATAGGAGTGTTTCTACAGTTAAACTCTTCTATTTTTCTTTCCTCCACCGATGAGGGAGAAATGCCTTTTCACTAAAGCATAAGAAGATTTTTCAAGTTCCCAACTTTGACTTTTCCTCTTTTTCCATCTTCCCTCCATTTCCCATTAACTCTTGATGCATACCCAACAATCCCCCACATGAATGGGGAATGGTTATAACATAAGGAATGCATGAACGAGTGTGTACTTTACAAGCAAGGATCAATTACATCTGGATAAGTAGGTTTCCCCTTGGACTTTCCGTATCGGATATACTCGATCAATCGATAGATGCGATATCTTTGAACCGTCGAGCTTTGGTGTATACCTAGACAACCATATGTCACACAATTAACCCTTTACCGTTTATGGTTCTTACGGTTGTGTTCATTTCAGCCATGAACACCTCTTGGTTTCATGAGTGTATAGAGAATAGGCTTTTGACATAAAATTCTCTTTGAAGCGGCTTACACTTCACACTCACATAG
>JAJOOO010033110.1:0-19685 GCA_029582685.1 Solanum piurae
CTTCTTCATATTCATTTTAAATTGTCGGATGTAACACAATTAAAACGAAATTACATAAAAACCCCTCATAGAACCTCATTATAAAGTCAACACAAAGTCATAGGCTCTTGCTTAACCTATCATTTTCCGAGTCGTTACAATAAGACCCCTTCGGGGTCGAATACGCCATGTTACGACTAGGGGGTACTCTCGGGTCGTGACAGTGGTCCTTGGGGATTCGTAACTTGATGTTTAACCCCTCAACCAAAGCTCGGGACAACATATTACCACCTCAAACTTCACACTGAACTCAAAGACTCACTAGTTAGGCTCTAGTTTCACCTATTCATTTTACGGGTCGTTACATTATCCTCCACTTGGGAACCTTCGTCCTCGAATGACACTTTCAACACATTAAGTAGTTAATGACTCAAGACTAGCGGCCCATCATGCATGCAGCATCATAAACAATGCACAAAACTAGGAGGAAACTTCAACTACACATGAATAGGCTCGAACAAAATCCATGCAACTCAAGAAAGTAGGAACTACCTCTACAAACTCATTATGCATCAAAACATCAACAGTACTCATTACATTGGAGGAATTACCTTCTCCAACTCATATCATACTCATCATAACATCAGTAGGCACATTATGCAATTACTCTCAAAAGCACATTTAGGCATGCTCAACAATTAACTTCATGAAGCATATAGACAACTCATACTAAATGCACACCAACATGAGGAACATAATTCTTATAAACTCATTTTCTCATTTAAATAAGAATTCATCAAGAACATGCATATCATAAGGAGACCAAGGAAACACAATATCACACATCTCCAAAACATGAAACAAGCTATAAGGAACTCTTGGTCTCAAGCTTGAATAGGGATAGAAGTAAAGATATAAGGATACCAAAACTCTCAACAACCTTACTGTTCAACATACTATCCCCCACTAAGGTGTAAACCCAACTAAGGCTAACATGAACATAACATAGGAACCTCAACAAAACTTTCACAACCATAAGAAACTATCACTTACCGGTCCTTTCATCCGAATGAACTCCTTTGTCCTTGTTAGCTTGAAGCACATAGAAATGATTTCTCCTCGGAGCATCATGATCTGGGCCATCAAGAGAAGATTGTTTTGTTTCTCTCCCTTTAGCCATGAGTGTTGGGAAATCTCTAATCTTATGTCCCTCCTTTCCAAACCCAAAGCAACCATCTTTGCCGGCTAGGCACTTACCCAAATGATATTTCCCACACTTATCACAAGTAGATCTTTCAAAAGAAGAACCGCTTCCATTCCCTCCTTTAGAATTACGGTTAGAAACCCTATCATTGTTGACCTTTGGGGAATCTTGGTTGAAGAACCTCTTTTTGGACTTTGGTTGACATTTTTCATCGGACCTAGACCTCCTCAACTACCTATTATTTCTTCCAAGTTTTGACTCCTCAATAGATTGAGCATACACCATGATCCTAGAAATGTTCATATCAGCATGGAGCACTGTCGTACGACACTATTCCTTAACTAGGTCAGATACACCGGTCATAAATCTACTCATCTCATCCACAGGGTTAGACACCAAAGATGGAGCATACTTAGACAATTGGTTGAATTTCAAAGAGTACTCTTGCACACTCATGTTATCTTTCTTAAGGTTGATAAACTTCTCAATTTTAACCTCTCTCTTCTCACGGGGGAAAAACCTACTAAGGAATTCCTTCTTAAACTCTTCCCATTCTATAGGACCCGCTCATACTGACATATTTATTTTCCATTGATCAAACCAAACTTGGGCAACATCCTTCAAATCATAAGTAGATAGTTCCGCCTTTTCTCTGGAGGTCATCTCCATAGCATGGACTACCTTATACACCTCATCCAAAAACTCTTGGGGATCCTATCCCACCTTGGAACCAAGAAAAACTAGAGGACTCATCCCCACATAGTCCCTCAACCTAGAAACCATAGTACTCTCATTAGCATTTACCCTAGGCCCCATATCCCAAATAACTTGGGCCGTCATAGCTTGGGCTAAGGTTAGAAAATCTGACCTAATCTCTTCATTGGTCAAGGGTGGAACATCGAGCGGAATTTGATTTCCTTGAGGAACTTGGTCACCTTTAGGACCTTGGGGATTTTCGGGAGGAACTCCCTCATTCACAATCTCCTTTTCCACTTTTCTTGCTGGCATCCTTCTTGTATTCATATCCTATAAACACAAGAGAAGGATTAGGAACATGACTCTTATAGAACTAATCTTTATGGCACGACTTCAAGAATAATGAAGGAAGTGTAACTTTCTAACGTCCTATAGCCTGTCACTCATAGATATGTCGCGACACACACTGATGAACAATACTATACTAGATGTGGACTGTGAGACATCAACCCTAAAGACCATTCCCAAAACATTGTTCTCTAATACCATGTTTGTCACGATCCTAGTCTAGACCTCGAATGCAAAATGATGTACAAGATTCCGAAAAGCTTCATACAATCCCATAACATTCATAACATAAGATACTTAGAAATAGTGTGGAATTTAAAACTTTTATTTTATAAATTTAACAATTGAAAACATTGAAAGAAAGCGGAAGTCTATTGTCTCACATGGCCATATTAGACAATCTTGAACAAAAGTAGGCACACGACCCTTTACAATAGAAATTTAAAATAGTCTATTACATGAAAATAATTGAAACATTAAAAGTACTTGTCCTCGATATATGAGGACATACCAAAAGTGTCTTGGAAGAACTCTAATCCAAGCTTCAACTAGAGAGAATGCAAATCACTTGCCGGAACCTACACTTGTAGTAAACATGAAGAAAATATGGGTTATCACAATTATGTACTAAGTATGATAACCATGCAAAAACCATGCTTAAAACGGATATTTTATTTGAAAGTCATGCTTTTATGCCATTTTGATAAAACTTCATGAATATAAGTATAAGAGGCATACTATTCAAACATAACAAACATAAAAGTCATTTTATCACATTAGAGACATAGTAAACATATAAGCAATTACGTTCACATTAAACCTTTACCTCAAGTAACCCTCAAGCTATACCTTGTGCAATGTATGGATAGTGTCTCATACCACCATCCACACTAAAGTACGACCTTAAGGTCACCAAAAGTGAACTATACATTCAACCTGTCCATCCTTACACAATATTTATACATAAGAGACATAAACATTACATAAGTCATAACAACATATTAGGACCAACATCTAAGACAACCCTAAGTCATACTTATGTAATGTATGAGTAGCATCACATACTAATACCCACACTAAGTATTCCTTTGAAGTCACCATAGACAAGGCACATTCAGATTCAACAAGTCATGACAACGAAATAACACATAATACAATCCATGTATAGCATGCATCATCTCATTTAATCATATAAGTCAACATTCTTCATTAGGTTCATTACATTAAGAGCACCTTCATTAATTAACAATTAAACCATCATTTTCATTCACATGATCATAAGAGCCCTTTCATTTCATTTAACATTATAAAGGAACACACCATGACTACTCTCAAAGCCTACCTGTGCAATGCATAGATGGCGTCCCATACCACCACCCACACTAAGTAGTGCATTCTTGAGAAGCCATAGTTCATTAACTTTCTTTGTGGGGGTAAGCCTTAACTGACATAGACAATGCGAGGAATTCATGGAATCCCGGTGTCACCCTCATCGGATAAGGGATTCCTAATTGCCTACGGTAGGACCATTCATTTTAGCTTTGGTGGATCAACTAGCTAATATCCTATGTTGGCACTTAGTTATGGGATAGGAAGATTGCTACTTGATACCGCGCCTCAACTGACATGAGGGCATCCATATCAAGATATTTCTACTAGAAACCCCACCTCAACTCACGTGTGGACTTCCATCTCATTTCAAATCCACTCGGTGCTTGGAATTATTCCCCACGGAGTACTTGACATTTATTACATTCGTTCATTATGGGATAAGAGATTGTTACTAGATACCCCGCCTCAACTTACATGAGGGAATTTATCTCAAACCCAACATTCATTCATTGAAAAGCTCATAGATTCAAAGTTCAAAATAGCCTTTCACCTAGGAATCCCATACTATGAGAAAGTCCTTTCACAACATATCTTTTCATTCATTAGAATACAATTGATAATAGCCTTTCAATAAGTACTTCATCATTAACATTATCATAGAAAACTCCTTTCATTAGTCATTCATGAGTGTGTGTGAGTATGTCAGAATAACCTTTCACATAAGTCATCATCATTCATAAGTTTTTATTGAGCATATACTTTCAATCACCACACAATTTATTAGAAACATGATCATAACAATTTCACTTGGATCACACACATATACTTCACATCATAATCATACGTAAATCTTTCATGAAATTGCCATTCAATGCCTTGAACGAACATCAACCCATAAATCTAAGATACTACAATATATAAGGAAATTGACATGATTGAATCACTAATTCAACATTAACATAAGCAATTCAATATACCTTCATGATCAATCAATTCCCAATCACAATTCACAACTTAAGAATTTGGGGGAAAACATGGGTTATAGGAAGAAATAATCTTAATTCACCTTTAAATCCACAATTCATTCATAATTCGATGCAATAAATCCTTTAAAAAATGTTTTGAATCGAACCCATGCATAGATTGAAAACTAGGGTTTTTGGGAAAACTTTGAGGACTTGAAATCACCTTTGAAATTGGCTCCGTGATAGAAACTAAGTCAAGGATGAAGACTAACATACATTTTATGGAAGAATCCCATGAAAATACCTTGAAAAATTTGAAGTATTGAACTTGGAAGCTTGAATCGTTAACCTCCAATGGAGGTTTCTAGAGAGAGAACTTTCGAGAAGAGAGGTGGGTTCTATTTTGTGATTTTGAATAATGAGTTGAAAATAGAGTTTAATACTTTTAATACTCTTAAAATACCATAATTAATCCAAGATGACTATCCCTCAACTTAACTTATTATAAAAACAATTTACCAAACCACCCACCCCTTAGCTGGACCAAAACCAGCTTTTACAGGTGTGATCCACGGACCCCATCCACAGACCATGGATGGGTCCACATACTATCCTGCATATGCCTGGTTCGTTGCTGAGGGTTGAATTTGAAGGGCTTGACCCACATAATAGGTCCATGAGTCGTGGTTGGACCTACATGGCGTGGTCCCCCTCCGTAGCTAGGTCACCACATTTTTGACAAAGATTCATGATTCCTTGGGGGTTAGTATAAGGGTCCTTCTCAAGGACCCCTAGGGTGGTCCTTGGGGAGTCATACCTTGACGTTTAAGCCCTAAACCCCTTAACCGAAGGTCAGGACAACAAATTACCACCTCAATCCTCACACCAAACTCAAAGACTCACTAGTTATGCTCTAGTTTCACCTATTGATTTTACGGGTCGTTACATATGCTTCTTGTCTTTGGGAAGCTATCCCCCAAAGATCCCCTTCAAAGTATGTCTTAATAACTCCAAAAACCTAGGGTTTTATTCAATGTCATGGGTCTTTCTCCAAAACGTTTTCAATTGTTTTATTATGGTTTATTATTATTGATTATGATGATTTATGATTGGATTAATGGAGTATTCTTGGATTTTGATGAAAATCTCCCTTGGACACGTGATTTCCCCTTTTTCCTAAATTGTTAACTAAGGTGTTACTTGATTGATCATGGAAGCTTGACAATTGATTATCGTTACATTTATTAAGTTGTTGAATCATGAAATCCCTCTGTCTAATGTTGATCTTGATTCCTATCCTTGAAGGGACATAACTAGGGTTTGTATATGTTGATCAACATTGTATGTGAATTTATGATTCACCTTTGTAGTGATGATCCTGTGACTATTGTGTATTGCTGGTATTAATGCAATATCCTTCTTCCCTATACCCTTACACTTGACTATGCATGAAAAGGTCTATAATAGTGATAATATTTTTTTGTTGATTGGAAGGCTATTCTCATGAAACACTATGAACATGATGTGAAAGGTTTACTCACTTATTAGTGATTCTAAGGTTGAAAGGACATTCTGACCTAATGATTCCATGAGCTACCATGATGCTATGATGGTTTGAGTGCTAGGCATTCTTCCAATACATGACTATAAAGTAAAGACTTAACATGATTTCTAAAGGAAATTAAGCTTAGCACCGAATGGATATGGAAAGTAAGGTAACGGTCCTCCCATCAATGTAATTGGCCGGGTCATCTTAAGTAAACCCATGAGATAGAAGCTCTCCCCTCAATGCAATAGGTGAAGTTTCTCGAAGCAATCTCCCTATCCCATAACTATGTGCCCACATAGGTCTTTAGCTAGTGGATCCACCTATAAACTATACATGTTAGTTCTACCTTAGGCAAGTAGGACACCTCTTTTCGGTGTGGGGCATGACACCGGATTCCATATAGCTCACATGGTCTATGCAAATTAAGGCTATATCTCCCTACATGACAAGAACATGATCCATGACATGACAAGAACAAGAATATGAACTATGAACAAGAAGATGAGTTATGTACAATGATTACTTAAGGGGTTTTATTTAGTGTGAGTGGGGGTATGGGACTTTACTTATGTATTGCACAAGTAAGCTTTGAAAGTGATTGTGGTATGTTCTTGATGACATGATGATTTATGAGTTAATGTGTGCTTTTCATGATTATGAACCATGACTATGAACCATGAATATGAACATGAACACGAATATGAGCTATATCTATGACTTCTTAATAAGCTTTTCTTAGTAGAGTGGGGGTAGGGGACTTCACTTGTACATTGTACAAGTAGACTTATAAAGGGGTTATGGTGTGGTTTCCTTATTACATGAATATGTATGAAAATATGTATGTATGATATGACTTGATGGTAAGAGTGACTTCCTTATTATGAACTATGAACATGAATGTATGTTTATCTATGAGTGTTGGCTAATGATGAGGTCAAGGTAAGTTATGCATGACTATGGTAGACTAAGGTGGCTTATGGTATGGTTTGACTTTGTGAGTACTCTAAATGTGCATGATGTATTTTAAAATTGAAAAATAAGGATGGTTTCAAATAAATGTCCCTTTTATGCATGTTTTAAGGATTTTTGTGCATGGCTTCTATACTTAGTACATTATTTGTGCTAACCCTTATTAAAATGTTATTCTTTTCCAGTTTCTTTTGTACTTTCTATATTCAAAACTATTTATGTGAAGGGCTATGACCCTAAGATTTGTATTCACTTGTTATAGATGGTGTATGAGACAAGGTCTAGACTCTTATTTTGCTTAATGAAAAAGAAGTTGACTTCTAGTGTAAAAGTTTAAATTTTTTCCACATCATTACTATGTCTTATGTTATGATTATGCTAAAAGCTTGTATGAGACCCCTTTGGTGTCAAGTACACCATTTTACGTCTAGGGAGTACCCCTGGGTCGTGACACTCGGCCATTAAAGGGGTCATATGATAAATTCCTAATTAGTTAGTTATGGGTTGAGGACGATTTATTTTTATTAATTAAAGTATTTTAAGGATTTTAAAAGTATTAAACACCCTTTTTCAATTCATTATTCTAAAAATTAGAAACTACCCTCTTCCCGAATATTCTCTCTCAAGAAACCACCATTGGAGAATAAGAAGTCAAGTTTTGAATCTCAAGATTTCACCTTTCTCACCCAATTTTCATGGAGTTTCATCAATAGAGGTATGGGAGTCTTCATCCTTGATTAAGTTTCATTCAAGGAGCCCTCTCAAAAGATGATTTCAAGTTTCAAAAATCCCCCAAAAAAACCTAGGGTTTAAATCTATGCATGGGCTCATTTCTAAAATGTATTGTTGAATTAATGATGAATTATGATGAATTTACCCTATGAACTCATGTTTCTCCCAAAATACTAAATTGGAAGTTTGTGATTTGGTTTGATTGATCATAAAGGTATGTTGAATTGTTTATATTTATATTGAATTAGTTATTGAATCATGTTAATTCCCTTATCTAATGTAGTATTCTAGATGTTTTGGCTGAGATTGATTTATAGCCTTGGAGGGCAATTTCATGAAGGTTCTATGTATGATTATGATGTGAAGTATATGTGTGTGATCTCAATGAAAGTATTATGATCATGTTTAGAATATTATTATGTTATTATTGAAAGAATATTCTCAATTAACACTCATGAATGATGATGGTAGAATATGAATGTGTCTTGACTTAATGAACATGAATCGGTAGATCTAATGTTTGTAGCCATTGCATGATGAGTTTATGAACTATTCTAATGATGTATCTTGGATCGGTAGGCTAATGGCACCCTTCCATGCATGTTAATAATGAATCTTGGGATGGGTAGTCTTATGTCACCCTTCCATTAATGATATTAATGAACTTTGTGATATGTAGGTGTAACACCTCGGAAAATGGTAGGTTGAACTAGAGCCTAAACATGAGGTTTAACGTCAAGGTATGTGTTATACTCTGTAGTTAAAAGACCTTTCTAGGTTTGTATTGAGTGTTGCAAGGGCAAGGGACAAGGTTAAGGGGCAAGGCTTAATCAAAAGACCAAGGTTGCCCCAACCTTTGCCAAGCACTTCCAAGGACCACGACCACATTCACAACCAGTGGTCATGACCACGGTCCGTGAAGGGGCTTGTGGAGTCCCCTTAGGCGTGTGGGAGCCAAGGCCTTGAGACCTAGTTACTTTCCCAAGAGTACGAGTGTCTTCACGACCCGTGGTGCCACGTGTGGCTGGTGAGGCAGTGCACTCCCAAAAGTCCCAAACCAAGGCTCGTGGTCTTGACAACGGAACGAGGGAAGGCTCGTGGGGTTGCCTTAGCCACTTGGGAGGTTGGCAAGATGAATAAGGGTACTGGTCAAGGGACTACTGGCACCACCACGACCTGTGGTGTAACGACCCGTAAAATGGATAAGTGAAACTAGAGCATAACTTGTGTGTTTTGGAGTTGTTGTGAGGTTTGAGGTGGTATAATGGTGTCCCGAGCCATGGATGAGGGGTTTAGGGGTTAAACATCAAGGTATGACTCCCAAAGAACCACCCTAGGGGAACTTTACCAAGGCAAAAGGGCGATGGATGAGACTAAATGGCGGCTCACTAAGTGGTTCAGCGAGCCCGACTTACCTCGCCAATTGACACTTCAGAGCACATTTTTGAACATTTAGTTTAGTATCAAATAATCTTTAGAACAACTTGTTATTAAATTTTGGAGCATCTCAGATAGTTTTCTCTAGAGTTTATCTTAGGTTTGAAGGATTGAAGGTATTCACTTTTGAGAAATTGGAAGTGGGTCTTTGAGAATCTTTAAATTGGAGCATTTTAAGGAAGAAATTACTTTTACCTAAGTGATGGATAATCAATTTGGTAAATCTTATTACCTTTTTATAATGTCTAGATCATACCCTAATTCTTGGGGTGTAATTATGTGATTATGGACTAATTTAGTTTATTGGTATTGCTAATTGTTAGTTTAAATGCTATTAATAAGTGAGTTTAATGATTAATTGTAGTTTAATTTAAGAATTGTAGTTGCAAATTCAGTTCTATGTTTGTGTTCTTGGCTTGCTCGAGAGAGAGGTTTTAGAACTAAAATTATTGATTGATGGTTTCTCGGTATTGGGTTTACCTGGGTTCAGCTCGAGAGAGTGAATCCTAAACCCAATCCCACACATTCAGCTCGAGAGAGTGAATGGATTATAGTGTGGGCTGCTCTTATTTTGCATGCTTGTTGATGTTCAAGAGAAATCACTTAATTCGGGGTAAATTGTGGTGGGCAGGCTCATTATGATCCCCATGAGCATTTAAGGAATTTTGTTCATGTTTGTGGATCCTTCTCCTTTAAGAACATATCTCAAGAATCGGTCCTACTAAGGTTGCTCCCATTTTCACTAATTGGAGAAGAGTATAACTGGTTGGTTGAGTTGCCAAGAGATTCTATTACTTTGTTGGAAGAGCTCATTACCGCATTTCAAGTGCGAGTCTTTCCCACTTCGAAGATGATGACTCTACGGGACAATATACAAAGCTTCAAGTGTTTGGAGGGTGATACAATCCATGAGACTTGGCTAAGGTTTAAGAAGTTGGTGCTGCAATGCCCAACTCATGGATTACCCAATAATGTCTTGTTGCAGTACTTTTACAAAATCCTTGATTCAGTGAACAAGGGAGTGGCTGATCAACTTTTTCCGATAGGGTTAATGCAACAACCTTTTTTGATTGCAGCCCAACTCCTTGATGGCATGACCGAGATTAACCGGCCATGGTACACTTGTGAAGATCAGGTCTCTCCTCTTATTTACAAGTTGACTAAGGAAGAAATTGAAAAAGATCGACAGAGAAACCAAAACATGGAAAAGATGATGATCTAGCTGGACATCATGGCCAAGAACAACATGGGTGCTAGTACGAGGGATATTAATGATGTTTGTGTTTGTGGTGTAAACCACGAAAAGGCTAAATTTGAAGTGTTGTACATTGAGGAAGATTATGCTAAGTTGTACATTAAGGAGATTGTGAAGTTGCATGGGGCCCCGTTGTCGATTATTTTGGATAGAGGTGCCCAATTTACTTCCCATTTTTGGAGGTCTTTCCAAAGTGGGCTTGGTACTCAAGTGAAACTTAGTACGGCATTTCACCCTCAAACGGATGGTCAAGCAGAAAGCACCATCCAAACCCTAGAGGCCATGTTGAGAGTGTGTGTCATTGACTTCAAAGGTAATTGGGATGACCACCTACCTTTGATAGAATTTTCCTACAATAATAGTTACCACTCGAGTATTGCTATGGCACCCTTTGAAGCAATTAATGGTAGAAGGTGTCGATCTCCAGTTGGGTAGTTTGAAGTGGGTGAATTTTCTCTTCTTGGTCCCGAGGTAGTCTACGAGGCTACGGAGAAAGTTCGACTTATAAGGGATAGGTTCAAAACGGCTCATAATCGGCAAAAGTCTTATGCCGATAATAGAAAAGGGAATCTTGAATTTGAAGTAGGTGATTGGGTCTACTTAAAGATCTCACCCATGAAAGGGGTGATGAGGTTTGGTAAGAAGGCGAAGTTTAGCCCCCGGTATGTTGGGCCTTATGAGATCTTGAAGCGTGTCGGAAAGGTTGCTTATGAGTTGAAATTGCCCATCGAATTGGCCCCTGTTCGCCCGGTGATCCATATTTCTATGTTAAAGAAGTGCATAGGTGACTCGTTGTCCATTCTCCCTCTAGAAGGTTTAGGGGTGAATGAGAACCTTTCTTATGAAGAGGTTCCAGTCGAAATCTTATATCGTCAAGTTAAGAAGTTGAGGAATAAAGAGGTTGCCTCCATAAAAGTTCTATGGAGAAACCACCTAGTTGAGGGTGCAACATGGGAGGCCGAGGCCGACATGAAGTCCCGCTACCCTCATCTTTTTCCTCCTACTCCTAGCCATAGTTGAGGTTAGTAGTCTCTCTTAATTTAGTATAAATTGAAAATCATGTGTGTTGATGATTATGACATGATTTCCTTGTATGTGCATATTTTTGTGAAAACTCATGCTTAATTTGTATGTTGAGTTTTCATGAATTATGTTTCTCATGTTTGAAATTGCACCGATAGATGTTGTGTGATGTTGTCTTCATGAGAGTTATAATGAGCATGCTTCACGTTGTCTTGTTAAAGAAATGTCTTGTTAATTGCTTAGTATATATGTTGATGCTCATTGATTATGGAGAAGGTAGTTCCTCCTATACTTATGTGAAGTAAAGAGTTTTGAGCATAGTGATGTTGTGGATTAAATTCCTGTATGATATGATGATATGATGTTGTTGATGTGACTGGTTGTTGTGCTGCAAGTTTGAGTCATCGCCTCCCTAGAAAGAAGTCCAAGTGACATTCGGGGACGAATGTTCCTAAGGGGGGGATATTGTAACACCCCGGAAATTCTATGATTTAAGTTAGAGCCTCACATTATGAATAATGACTTAAAAATAGTTAAAATGATGTTTCTAAACCTAAATTAATGTAATTTACTTAGTTTGGAAGAGTAAAAGTCTAAACGTCAAAGAAACGACCAAGACGTCCGTAAACTAGAGAAGAATGTGTTCTAGTCTGTCCTTCGGTTTTAGGCAGGTTTGGGAGTGTCGTATAATGGTATAATCCTGTAAAAAGGTTTAAATCAGGTAAATATATGTTTATAGGGTCAAAATGTTCGAATACGATGCCCCGGGGCCACCCTAAGGGGGCCCGAGGAGGACCCCAACCTTGGCCAAGCAAGCTGCCAAGGCAGCTTGCAGATTGCACTTGGAGGGAATAGCTGTGCGTCGCGCACTTGCTCCCCCATGAAGCAAAAAGTCAGTTCGCGATGCGGTCGTGTCGCAGACTCTGCTGTCTCGAAATTTAATTCCAAATATCTTGTGGGAACAACTCCGCGTCGCGGACTTGTTCCGCGACGAAAATGCAGAAATTTAGAAATCAATTTTTACTTCACTAAAGAGTCCAACTTAGTGAGGGGTATTTTAGGTACTTTAGGGGACGTGTATATAATGATTTTTAAGTCTATTTACCTCACTTTTATCACTCAAACAAAAAACCCCAAAGATCTAAACCTAAAGTTCCTCCTTTTCTCTACTCTCTCTCTTCCCAAGAACTCCATTGAAGAAGATTGGAGCTTCAAGAAGAAGACCAACTCTCCAAGGTTTCAACTCGGATTTTCGTGGTTATTTCGTCAATAAGGTATGGTTTCTTAAAACTCTTGGGATTCCTTTCCCCAAGAGGCCCCTTCAAGATGAATTTGAGAATCTCCAATTTCTAGGTTTCAATCCAAAAACGCAGGTCTTCTTTCTAAAGTGAAATTGATGTTATAAACTGACTTTGATTTATGTTATATGAACAATTATGGATGAATTTATGTTGTATTGATGGTTTCTTGAAGAATTTCCCATGATACTCATGTTTCTCCTTCTTTTCCAAATTCTAACCCTAGTTGTGTTGGATATTAATTGAAGGCTATCAATTGAATGTGATGTTATGTAATTCATGTTTGTATGATGATTCTACCTTAGGTTATGTATAATTAGGTTTGTCTTTGATTGAAGCCTTGAGGGCTATGAAGGGAATATGTCAATTGCTTACATTGATGTTGATTATGTCATTACTTCATGAATTACCTTGTATTATGTATTGGTTATGAATTGCTTGGTAATTGAAGTATGAATGTCCCATGAAGGGAAATAAGGTATGAAGGTTGGTTCTTCTTTGAACTCAAGTATGAAAGGTAAATTGCTAGGGGGTGCTCTCGGGTCGTTACATGGTGTTTGTGGTGTAAACCCTGAAGAGGCCAAATTTGAAGCATTGTACAATGAGGAAGTGGACTTCCTAGCCACCCAATGAGGAGGTTATCGTGCAAACTACCCAAGGTCAGTTGATAACCAAGGTTGCTTGGAGATGAGGGCTTGAAAGTCCATGATAGAGTGTGGCGTGATCAGAATATTACTTGGAAGAAAATAGATGGGGAGAAGGATAGGTATGTTCCTCCCCACGAGCATCAAAAGCCCAAAGATTTTGAGGGTGCCGGACGAGGATATGCTCTCACATAATCTCAACAAGATTGAAAGGTCTTATAAAGTTTTGAAGGAAATGAAGTAAGACGTATCGACTCTCAACTAGATGGTGACTTCGTATTACGTATCTATCAAGCAGTTGAACACCCAAATGGGTCAAATTTCTTCACATTTAAACCCAAGACAACAGGCGGGGCTGCCTAGTGATACTATGGCAAACCATAAGAATGAAGTTTGAGTGGCTACTTGTGTCGTGCCACGACGTTAACTAAGGTGCTTCTTTGGAGGCAACCCACGTTTTTATTGCTTTTTATTTTGATTTTGAATAACGGGTGTTGATTGTGCTGGTGGAAACTTGGAATGTGTTTGAAAAGTGTAGGTTGGCAAGAAAAAAGTCCAGTCGGCAACTCGCCGAATAGGTCGGGGAGACCGACTTGGACCACCGCCAAACTAACAAAATTCACAGATTAGAGTCTCCAAAACTCAGCGAGCCCATGGAGGAGTCAGTGACTCGCCGAAAAGGTTAGCGAGCCCGACTTTGTCCGCCGTTTTGACCTCCAACTTAACTGGAGGTCCTGTAAAACTTGGCAAGGTAAGTAACCACTCGGCGTGTCGCCGAAGGTGTCCTAACTGAATGTCTTTTAAAGGCCAAAGTTTTAAAATTTCAAACTCTTTCATATTCCCTCATTTTTAAATTCTTACAATCATGCTCGTACTTTATATCTTCTATATTTTTGCATTTTATCCCTTCTTGCTCTTGGTTCTCGTGCTCGGAGTTGAAAATATTTCTACCTAGCGTAACAAGCTCATATTTTAGCTTAAAGGTTAGTCTTCCAAACCACGAACTCTAAAATAGATGTTGAATTCGAGTACAATTGTTTAACTCTTATTGATGTGTGTTGGGCATGCTCTGAAATGTTAAATGTGTGCTAGTCTGCCTATCGTAGTTTTGTATTTGTGCTAAATTGCCTAAATTGTTGATTTCCTGAGTCTCGTGCTTTATAATTGATCATAAATTAGTGGGTTGCGTTAAATTTTTTTTGGTTCAAGTCGAGTGAAGTTTGAGTAACACCAATTGTGCTAAATGACGTACTTTTCCTAATGATGGAGATGTTGACGGCATTCTTAAGGTAAAAAGTTGTCAAATGACCAATTTTGGCCAAACCGGGGGACGTCGGAGTACCCTAGTGGCATGAGTCATATGGGTCTGGGATTAATTGAATAAGTGTGTTGTTTTATTTTGTTTTCAGGGGCTGTGGGCTTGATTTTGGGAAACGGGGTTGAAAATTGGCATGTTGGGCAGTTTGGAGAGTTGGGTCGAGCTAGTGGAACCACTCGGTGGTTCACCAAAGTCCCCTTTGATCGCCTTTAATTTTGTGTTTTGGTTGATTTTGATTTTGTAACTTTTGGTGAGAAACCTGAGCTCGCCGAGTTTACACGGCTACTCGCCAAAAGTTTCCCTTGATCACCCTTTCTGCACCCCTAACACCTAAAACATACTGTAACTTTTGGCGTACTAGTTTGAGCTCGCCAAGTGATGTGGGCGATTCGCTGAAAGGCCCTGCATATAGCTGACCTGTCTTTTTTGTGGGAAAATTTCACACTAGTCCTTTCGACGAGCCCGATCTGTCTCCCCTAAGTGAGTCGGTGACTTGCTGATCGGTTCGGAGAGATTTTTTGCAACCTGTATTCTGCACTTTTCTAGAAATGTTTCTAACTATTTCCGATGTATTTTGCAGATATGGCTAGAACAAAAGTAGCAGGTCGCGACATTCCGCCTCGCAATAGGTCAAAATCAATCACTATCAACGAGGATGCAGTTACATCCAAAGAAAAGGCCACAAAACCTCCTACCACAGGTGGGAAAGGTAAAGGTAAAGGAAAGGAACATGCTTCTGAGTCACCATAGGTTAGCTCCGACTGCAAGAGAGTATTATCCACTCACCTCACCACTGCTAAGAGTGAGGGTGAGCAACAGGACCCTTAGGCTGCCATTTATAAGACTGAGGATGATCAACTAGTGCTATCTCGGAGAGATGAAATGCACACCAAAAAGTTGCATGATCCGTCTAGGATCAGGGTACCCCAAGCCACTACTCCTCCTCCTATTCCATATCAGGATGTGGTCCCACCACCACCTGCACAGGATCCTCATCCGTTGTCTATGAATAGACTAAAGACTGAGGGATTGAGGACCATAATTGAGGAGAAGAGGCTTTCTACAGATGGAATTATAGACATATACCTAGATATTTGGCGCACATTCAAATCCCACAAGTTCTAGATATTCACTAATCCCCGTGGCCCTTACATTGCTTATATGGTCTGGGGTTTTACACCGCCTACGGAGATCTAGTGACTTAAGGAAAGAGCAAGGCCGCCACATGCAAGCCAGTAGATTATGTGGTCGTCATGGGCAAGAAAGTGAAGTCTGAAAGCGATGATATTAATGCAGTTATGGAGTGTACGAGTAATATTCCTGATGACTACCAAAGTATGATAAAAACAACTTCACTGGAAGACATGAAAAGTTGGATGGCTCCTCTCCTTTTAGATGATACTCCTAGATGCATTGAGACCGGAGTGCCCATAGAGAAGAAGCATTAAAATATGTGGGCGAGGTACTGCTACGGGTTTATCAGCAGAACAATCATGACATCTCAAAATGAGCCCATCCTCCGCCACACTAAGGCGGCCTGCCTTGGCTTTATCATTGTTGAGAAGCCCCTCAACTTGGGTATGATTATTGGCCAAGATATTTCCATGAAGGCTAAGCAGTGTCAAACTTCGCACCTATTCTCGGTGTTGATCACTGAATTGTGTACACGAGCTCGGGTGCCTCGTGGTGAAAAAAAGGACGTGGAAGTGATTTTGCACATCTATTACTGACATCCGATGGATCGAGGTTTAGTATATAAATGATGAGATTAAGAAGAAAAATGCAGCCCCGGTGGATTGTTCTCGAGCTTTCGACATTGAGACTTTACCTGTAGAGGAATAATTTCCTACTCTGGCCCCTGAGCCTTCAGTCTATAATATTACAGATGGGGCAGCTAGCCCATTCTACTGATAGGTGTGCCTCCAGGTTAGAAGCTACAGTCCCCGGGATGATTGAGAGAGCCCTCACTGTAGTTGTGACAACTCTTAGTGTGTCTATTTATGCTCTTGCGGCAAGGATTAAGGTTTGTGAGAGGGGACAGGGAGCCACTTATGAAGTGACAGCCCTAAAGGCCGCTATTGCTGAGTTTAGAAAGGATGTTGACCAGCTGAAGTCCACGGATATGTCAATCATTTTTGGAACTATTCTCCCGATCCGAGTCTAGACCCCGGATGCGACACGGCGTACAAGACTCTGGAAAGCCTTATACAAGCCTCATGCATGTCATTGCATAAGATCATAGAAATAGTATGTAATTAAAACTTTTATTTAAAACCATACAATATAAAACATTCATTTAAACAACGGAAGTGTATTGTCACACATGACCATCTATTCAAAATCTGGAAACAAAAGTAGGGACACAACCCAGTTACAATAGAAACGACTAAAAAGTCGATTACATGAAAGAAATAGAAAATTCAAAATAATCATCCTCGATCTATGAGGAAATACCACTTTAGACTTGGAAGAATCTTAATCCAAGCTCCTAGCCACGATGAGGATCAAATTGAGTCCAAATACCTACACTTGTAGTAAATATGGAGAAAATATGTGTAAGCACAATTAAGTACTAAGTATGATAGCCATGAAAAAACATGCTTAGAACAAACATTTTGTTTTAAAATCATGATATATGCCAATTTCGATAATACTTAATGAACATAAGCATAAGAGGCATAATATAAGACATAATCATAATACAATTCATTTCTTCACATTAGAACATAATAACCTATATAAGACATTTCATTACATTAAGCTTTCCTCTCAAGTAACCCTCATACTATACTTTGTGCAATGTATGAACAACGTCCCATACCAGCATTCACACTAAAATACCACATTAAGGCCACCAAAAGTGAACTTACCATTTATTCTTTCCATCTTCATACGATACTCCTATATTAGAGACATAAACATTACATAAGGCATAACAATACATTTGGACCTTTATATACAATAAGTCATGACAAGGATGTAATTCATAATACAATCGAGGTAAAGCATGCATCATTTCATTTAAGGATATAAGATTCCACATTCTTCATTAACTTCATTTAGAGAACTTTCATACATTAGTCATTAAGACCTTAGAGAACTCACTATGACCCTCTCTAAGCCTACTCGTGCAATGCATGGATGGAATAAATCATGATGCACATCTCACATGATGGCAATAAGCATTAACCGACATAGACCATGAGAGTTAACCATGGAATTCAGTGTCATAAATCCCCACACTGTAAAGAGGTGGTCTACTTGCCTAAGGTAGGACCGATAACATATTGCTTAGGTGGATCCACTAGCTAGACCTATGTGGGCACATAGTTATGGGATAAGGAGGATGATCATTGAAACCCGGCCTAAACATTGAGAGAGTTTCCATCTAACCAAATCCACTAGGTGCTTAGCCTCCATTCCCATAGAGTATTTCATTACTTTAGCATTATCACACATGAGAGGGTGCCATTAGCCTACAGACCCAAGGTACATTGACTAATACATGAAAGGGCACCATATACCTACTGATTCAAGGTTCATTAGTTAGGAAAGCTCATTTGAATCCTCATTAAAGGGTGACATAGGCCTACCGATTCAAGGTTCATCATTAAAATTCATGGAAGGGCTCCATAAGCCTACCGATTGATGTGTCCACAAATAAGACTCATTTAGGGCTATATTTTGATAGAATTAGTGTCCTCAAATGTATATTTTATCTCAATATCTGATTAAAACCCTTAAGTTTTAGGTATTTAGAGTTTGAAGGAAAGCATGGACACTACTCAAGAAAAAAAGGAACAAAGGCAGCTGAAAGGAAGAAGAAATGAAGATTTGAGAATCGCCGAACCCATTTGGCGAGTCGCTAAAAGGTCTTATCCTCGCCTTTTGTACCAGTGTACTGATCCCTGAAGGAAATGATCAAATTGATGGTGAAAAGGTGCAGTCGGCGTATCGCTGAACAGTACCACAAAGTTGTACTATGTCACCCAATGATCCATACACAACGATGCTGAAGGATAGAGCAAGACGGCGATGAAACCTACCAAAAGGCAGATCGCTGAGTTTATCGGCGATCTCGACTAACGACGCCGAATGATCCGCTACACCACAAATTTTTGAAAACTATAAATACTCATTGAAAAGTTGTAGCTTAGGATCAATTTTTTTAATATAGAATTTTTAATATAGACTTTTGAGTTATAAGTTTGGAGAGGGTTTTGAAGAACTTGAAGATTCAAAGGGTTTCAACTCCAAGAAATTGGACTTGGGTCTTTTGGATTCTTCAATCTTGGCTTGTTTTGAGACTTAAATCTTCATACCCATTTGAATGCAAACTCATTTCAGTATAAATTTCTATCTCTTTTACATTTCTAGATAAAACCCCAATTCTTGGGGTGTGATTTTATGAATATGGATTAGATTATATGTTGGGTCTTGCTTGTTGATGATTTGTTTGTTGTATAGATGTGATTTTGTTTAGTAGTTGTGGGGTAACTTAATGAAATTGTAGTTGAAAATACGATTTCACCTTTGTGTTTTCGTCTTGTTTGAGAGAGAGGTTGTAAAACTAAGACTACTAAATTGATGGCCTGTTGGATTGGGTGGACATGAGGTTCAACTGGAGATAGTGAACCCTACTCTCATTCCCACACACTCCGTTCGAGAGAGTGAGTGGGCTAAGGCGGAGGCTGCTCTTCATGCGGCAAGTGGGTGTCCGAGAGAAACCCTTTTGATTCAGGGTAGGTTGCTCGAGAGAGAATTTATCTCCTCTATATCATAATCTTTCAAGAGTTCCAACCACCTCCTTTGTCGGAGATTCAATTCTTTTTGGGTACAAACATATTGGAGACTCTTGTGGTCGGTAAACACATCCACATGTACCCCATAGATATAGTGTCTCCAAATATTTAAAGCAAAGACTACGGCCGCTAGC
>JAJOOO010033112.1:0-17270 GCA_029582685.1 Solanum piurae
GGGATGGAGCTGCATTATAAGTTGGTGAAGAAGCCCTTGCAAGTTGATACAAGAAGTTGTTGGAGCCAGTGAAACCACATCATCAACTGGGGATGGAGCTGCATTATAAGTTGGTGAAGAAGCCCTTGCAAGTTGATACAAGAAGTTGTTGGAGCCAGTGAAACCACATCATCAACTGGGGATGGAGCTGCATTATAAGTTGGTGAAGAAGCCCTTGCAAGTTGATACAAGAAGTTGTTGGAGCCAGTGAAACCACATCATCAACTGGGGATGGAGCTGCATTATAAGTTGGTGAAGAAGCCCTTGCAAGTTGATACAAGAAGTTGTTGGAGCCAGTGAAACCACATCATCAACTGGGGATGGAGCTGCATTATAAGTTGGTGAAGAAGCCCTTGCAAGTTGATACAAGAAGTTGTTGGAGCCAGTGAAACCACATCATCAACTGGGGATGGAGCTGCATTATAAGTTGGTGAAGAAGCCCTTGCAAGTTGATACAAGAAGTTGTTGGAGCCAGTGAAACCACATCATCAACTGGGGATGGAGCTGCATTATAAGTTGGTGAAGAAGCCCTATGCAATGGCGGAACCACATTATCAACGGGAGATGGAGTCAGGTGAGTTGGTGGTGATGGTTCTTTTGGGTGAGGACGCCCCCACAATCCGATTGATCCCACCATGATCTCGACATGTTTCAGAAAGACTTACTTGTGTGTTTGACAAGGAACAAATATGACTTGATATACTTCTCTTAATTGGAACATCTACTTTTACCCTAATTCTAATTCTATATTTATCTTAGTTTTTTTTAATTTTTTCCAGTATTATTCTTTCCTTGATTATATTTATTTAATATAATATAAATAATTTCAGCCTGCAACACAAGAAAGCTGGCTCATCCTCCAACTTTGATTCTGTATGAGCAAGTACCAACAACCTGCTTTCGAAGCTTCTACACATGTTTGCTACCAGCTCCTGGACTAGAGCAAAAATACTTTAATGGGGGACTTGGGACTTCAATGCTTTTTTTTCCTGTATTTCATGTCCATTTGTTTCTGTGACAATCTAGTACTTCTATAAACCAGTACTAGTTTGCCACATGTCTGAACTATACAGGTAAAAGGATTCATAAACTTGTACTATAGCACCACACATGAAACGTTAAGTGTTCCAAGTAATTCAACTTTTCCATACTAGAATATGGTCTACAAATAAGTAATAACTGTATCTCTATTTTGTAAAAGTAACACTATAACAGGAAAGAGGACATAAAATAGATGCAACAAAATAAATTCTGTCTTGTCGCTGATATATTGTACTCCACTTGCAGCAAAAGATAGTTCTATGGCTCCAAACCTCTTTCTGATAATAACATACATAATGTACACTCGTCACCTTTTGAAGGAATTGGCTTAGTACATTGTGATTGTAAAGATTACAGCATCTGACCGAACATGGCAAATAGCCTTGTTCATCAATTCTCATGATTTTCCATCCTCTTTCTGGCAATACATTGAATGTTCGACTTTGATTTTCCAGGAGAAAGCAGGACCCCAATCCTTCTAAGCACTCTTCCATGTCTGATAATATAAATGTATGTGACCAAAATGTGAGAAGAACATATTCATATAGTGTAACAGAGAACTTATGATGCAGCAATGAGAACAATCAATCTATGACCGGGGCTTACAGCCTTTTACTTTATGTAAGGTGCATTCACTCTGATAGCTTACCTTTTGTATGACAGGTCAGCATGGGAAAAGGAACAATGACGTTAGACTAATGGTGTTGGTGCTTTCATGGCTGACATCTTCTAGCTCTTACCTGAACCTAAACAGAACGATCTAATCACGGCCATGTTAGAATCTACCAGGCCTAGAAGGACTGAACCCACATATGTGACGAAGTACAAGATCGTTTGTGGGAAGGAGCAAATGCCTATCAAGATGAGATGAAACTAATTTTTGGCAAAATCTATATAAGCTGAGAAGTCACTGGCACTAGCCAGAGAACTCAATGCTCTAGGGTGACCACTTTCGCCTTACCAACCTCTAGAAACTCCAAATGCAGGCACAGACCTTTTATTTTTTTATTTACAGACAAACTTTTGGATGGTAAAATCCAAGCATTTCCTGGCTATTTACTCGGCCGCCAGATATCTCTAACACCCTTAACGAAGGTAAAATAGTCAATTTCAAAAAATTAACTTCTTCGGTATATAATTTTATTGGTATTCAGGAGTGAAGAACCTGCATCTAAATCCCAGTTACATTTAAACCAAAGGTTTGATTCGAACTCCACACTTCTGAAATTTTTTTATTGTTCACTTTTGCGATGTAATAAAGGATACAATTTCCAATCACCCGGCATTTTGCATATTTTGCTCACTATTACTTCATTATTTAGGTACACAATTCAATGCATATCAAACTCAGCTGTAAAATCTCTAGGGTTAGGATCCCAAAAATTACTCGTCCCCAACATCATTGGGATTTTCATATCCGTTAATTAGAACATTTCATCAAAAATGATTTTCTTTATTTAGAATTTCACCTGAAAAAAGTCTTTCCATGGAATTTTCTGAATAACCTAACATTAATATCTACTTTCCTCCTTTGCAACCTTCCTTTCATCATTGCAGCTACGCGTATCAGTTTCAAGTCTAATGTGTTTATGCAATGGCAGTCTGTAAGGTGGATCTTCACCTCTTGAACAGATCGAGAATGGCAACTTGATCATTGGGCAACCAGCTTTAATATTGTAACTTTCTGTTATATAATTTCCTTTTAAGGCTTAACCCCGAAGAAAGCCCTTCCGAGAATTCTCGACCGACAGGACAGAACCAGGCTGAAGAGGGGGTTTGGAAATATAAGCTTAAGAATTCTTCACAGAACAATAATCAAATTAACTATTAAGGCAAGGTAGTTTCTTCATATTTCATCTAAAATGAGTTTACAAATGCTAAATGAATCACCTACAGATCAAGACAAGAACGCACAAGTTTATCAAAATAAATGATGAGTCCATTTACCTGCTTGCACAAGCACTAGATCGAATGACAGCAATTTATAGGCATGCTGCGATCAGGTATTGGTTGAGGAAAAGTATCCCCATGCACATATGACCCCGGCTCCGAGCATCTTTTCCTTCTGATATACTTCAACAAATAGCGGTCCTCAGTAAAACCATCGCATATTTTCCTCTTTAGTCTGTTCCGCTTGTATGTAAGCAACTCAGCTTTTGAACAAGCAGAATCAACACAAGAGCCACACTCGTTCGTTGTAACACAAGGTGGAGCCTCTGAATCAGTCTGACAAACTTTTCCCTTAAATCTTGTGCGAGAGTACACCAGAAGACATGGCGATGCATCTGAACTAGCCTTGCCAACTTCTTCCTTCAACCTTCTGCGAGAGTAAACTGTAACACGAGGTGAGGTCTCTGAACTAGTCTGGCCAACTTTTTCTTTCAACCTAGTGCGAGAGTACACCATAACAGAAGGTGGGGTCTCAGAACTAGTCGGGCCAACTTTTCCCCTATACTTAGTGCGAGAGTACACCTTAAGCCTCTCGCCTGTAGAATTAGGAAGAGTCTGGATTTCAGGACCACCTACATAGCTAGAATTCTTAGGGTCTAAGGTTTTTGATATTCGTGGCGAGCTGTTCATGGAACGATGCAATTGAAATGCTAATTCTGCATCATTTACATCCTTACTTACAACCTTAGCCTTATTTTTACCTTTCTTGGCAACTGATTCCAATGCACTCTTAGCCAAGCCCATGGCATTTTTCGCTACGACAGCCTTTCGCAAGGAGCTATCCTTTGCTTTCAGCCCCACTACAACCTCCTTCCTTTTGCCTTCTAAGTTAGCAGTTTTTGCAATTTTTTCAGATGATTTAAAATCACTACTACAATTTTGTATCTGAAGCACATTCTTCTGAATCTTTCTACAATCCCCAATTGATTTCTTAAAGAAATTTGGAACCCAACAATCTATACAAACAAAGAGTCCCGAATTTACCCCTTCTTCACTAGAAGAAAAAGACCAAGGCGCAGAATTCCCATACCTACTAACACAGTCCTTGTGAACATGCCTTTTGCAGCTGCGGCATTTGGAACAATCAGAATCATCCGTGTTCTTGAAACAGTAAGCGCATGTTTGGCCGGAATTGACACACCTGATGCATTTCTTGCAAAGAAGGACTATGCGCCAAAAGCTGTCTAGGGTTTGAAGGCGGTCATCGGGATCGGTGTGATTGATATGGACACAGCAGCCATGACAATCTGACAAATTGGGAAGGTCCCTCGTGACCCTTTTAGAAAATTGATCGAACGCAGAGGATGATGATGAGGTTGAATTTGTGGACTGAATTGGAACGCAATTTTTGGGGGTTTTCAAAGGGGTAGCGGTGGCAGGTGGCGGCGGACGCGGCGGTGGATGGCGGAAAGATTGCCGGTTTTCTTGAAGGAGCGGAAGTGTCATGTTCTTCAGTAGATGTTTAGGGTTTTGCGCCATTGTAAACCGTATTTCACATCATTTTCAATGGTGGTGGGGTTCACATAAACCGGCCGGACGCAGTAATAAATCATATGTATGATGTAAGAAAGCCGGAAATTTTGAATAATTCCTAATCAAATATTTCCTTAATGCTTCAATCTCGTGATCTTCAACTAATTATGTGTTTCAATATAATTATCGAAAGTTAGCATTATTACTTATTTTCAATACTCAATGGCTTGATCGAGTTAAACCTTTGTAATTTCAATAAAAATGTTTGTGTTAAATAGTTTATACTATTCGGACGGAATAAATAGTTCAATTTATTTTTTTGAAAATATACTGAAAAATTTCTTACCTCATACGACTCGACAATCGGTTCTTTTGATGTCCTAATGTATCTCTAGCACAACAAGATTTGAATTTAAAGGTTTCTGATTTAATTAAGGAAGATGTGCAGATATGAAAATACAATTTAAATAGGGAAATTTGAAAATACAGTCTGAGGAATACAGACATTGACTCTACTTATGAGTATACGATTTGTAACGGTTCTGATGAACATTCATAACAAAATGAGGTGAAGAAGACATAAAATTGATTGATTCCAATTCAAATATTTCTCAAATGCTTCACTCTTAATGTATTTTCAACCACAATGGAGTACGAATTTGAATGTTCCTCATTGAATTAATGAGAATGTGTACATAAAAAATATATGTTTCAAGTGTCTTATTCCTAATATATCTCAAGCACAGTTGGATATGAACTTGAAGGTTTTTTATTTAATTATTGAGGATGTGCATACGGAAAAAAATTGAGAAGGTGAAAATAACACACACATATATTAGATATTTAATATAAAGAATGTATTCAAATTTCAATGTCAAAATTTAGAAATTGGGATTTAAGAAAAATAAAAAAATAAGAAGGTGAAAATAACACACACATAATCAATGAACTTTTTATTGAAATGCAGGCATACGCAGCAAAAACAGGTAGTTGAAATCATTGACATGTAATATAAATTATATATAATCAAAGATTTTAGTCAACATAAAATCAATACTTATCCTTTTAAGCATGATTGCAACTCTGAATTGAACTTTTAAACAGGAGCAAAAAGGGTCATCCTCCAGTTCCACAATCTTCTACTATGTAACCTGGATACAAGAATATGTCAAATTCATTTGAGCAAATTTTTATGAAAGAACATGAGTAAAATTTTTGCCACCTCCATGAAATAAGGCCCCCTTTTTAGGGTTCAAACTTTTTCTCGAACCTATTGAGTCTTCTTTTTTCATAAAGAAATAAATTTCATTTTATTTCTAATTATTCAGTCATAACATGGTAGGCTTTCAATTGTGGCATTAATTCGCAATATGAATTAATTAATTTCTACCGTAATAATACATATTGTTCTACTAAAAGTCTGTAATTGCATTTCTCAGTTTTTTATTTAACTTCTCATATTAGGATTACAAATATCAATCGCTTAAAATAATTTTTTTGATAATTTAATCCGTTGACTAGTTTAATCATATTCATATAAGCTTAATTTTAATTATTTCGTGTGACGGATGTAAAATTCACTTGCAGGATTTCACATGAAAACTTGTAATTATCATCGATCTCGAGACTTAGGCATAAATTCAAAAAATTAATTATGTATTTGTTATCATCCAACCTATCATGTAATATTAACTCATCATAAGAGTTGTACCTTTTGATAAATCAAATCACACTGTTCATAAATCATAACAATCAAGATTAAAAGTACAAGTATATCTAATGATCTAGAGAAGTTGTTTTGTATATTTAACGTACACGAAAATAATCATTTCTATTAGATCCACTCAATACACACAAAATATATTAGCACAAGAAGGAAGGATTATATCATTCACATAATCAATCAAGATACATTATATTTAATTTTGTACTACATTCACACTAGTGACTTTGTTCAATTTCTATTTTAAATTGTGAAAATAATTTTTATACTTATAAGAATCGATAATTTGATCTTTCGCGTATAAGCTAAACTCTATACACAATCATCCAAATATATGATGTATTTAAATCTTTTATTAAATTAAATAAATAGTTTTTCTCTATATAACAAATAATATTTTTAAACAAATGGTTAATAATATACGTCTCAATGCTTTTAGAATGATGGTTTAAAGTTATAAAAGAAATATGATTATCTAAAGAAAACTAATGATAAAGGATTCAGATCAAGATCTAAAATTTACCAAAAGATTTCTTCAACATTAGTTAACTATGCAATGGTCTAAAAGTTTTTTCCAAACAAATTAAGACTTGGGGTGTGGAATACAATAACAATATACCCATTAGAATTGGGTGTCAACCTATTGAAATTTCACAAAGTAGATTAATTAGGGGTGACAAATATACCCGAAAAACTGATAATCTACTTAATATGTCTAAATTTTATGAATAGAACATAAAATAATTTTATAATAAGCTAATTTTAACCCGCTCAATATACTATTTTTAGAGTGATCTCCATTTAGTCCACTACTATCCTAAATCTAACATACTCTTATGTATAAAAATATTTATATTTGTCATATTATTTTATTCAAAATGATATTGTAAAAACTGATTAAGCGAAAAACATTACTTTTAATTAGCATTCAAAAATCCATCAAAAAATTGGATCAAGTTGGATAAGTCATTATTCAATCAATTTTAGCTCATTTCAGTCCAACTTTAGTTGGGGCCAATTTTAGCCCAATTCATGTATTAACTCAATTCATTTTAACTCATCTAAATCCAACTCAATTGGCCCATTTTTAGCCCAATACATTTATTAACTCAACCCAGTACCAACTGAAGTTAAGAGCCTGCTTGACATTACTGTTGGGAGCCATGAACACATATTTTGAGAAAAAAAATATTTTTATTGAAAAATTAAGTGTTTGGTAAATCAGTAAAAGTGTTTTTTAAATGAAAGCAAAAGAAATTTTTGTGTTGTTGGGAAAAAACTAAAAAATTCTGTTTTTTTTAAAATAAAGTAGAAACATAAACATTTTTTTTTTCTCAAGACTAAGTATCTTTTTCATATATACATATTTACCAATATATTTCTTATTAATTAATTAACATACTTCATAAGTTTGATTAAATTTCATTTAAGAATTTTTTTAAAAATTTATATAATAATTTTATAATTTATTTTATGTTTATATATTATATATTATTTTACGTATTATTTTGTAGAATTCGGATAAAGGTAATAACAATATTTTTATAAGATAAGAAAAAGAAAAAAATAACAATTAAAGATTTTATTCTCCCAAAAAAGGTATAACATTGATTGAAATTGTAAACATGTAAGTTTTAAATTTTAAAAAAATAAAAATTTATGAATATAATAGACCTAGTTTTCCTCTATAAAATAATTTTAATAGTTATTCTTTTTTTATAATTTGACTCTTAAAAATAATTTTAATACCGTGAACTTTATGGTTTCCTAATCTAGAGCTTAAACCAGCTCCTCTGCGGCTTCCCTAATACCATGGTGTCTCTCAGATCCTTGTAGCCAAGCTATGGTGTGACATTTTCCTCCTTTATTTTGACTTCATCTTTTATTCAAGCATTTCTCTAATCTTTTTGCCAATGTACTTCTTAGCTCCTCATGTTTTCTAGCGTTCCTTCTTCTCCATAGCTCCCAAATTATAATGCCTTGAAATATGCTTCCATCCCTTGTCTCACATTAGCTCCCCACACAATTTCCTTATCAAAAACATTTTTCAAATGAATTAGTCAAACATAAATTATTATTTTATAAAAAGCCATTTTTAAAAAGTGGTTCTAAAAATAAATTTTTTTTTTGCAGTATTGTCAAACATGCTCTTAGTTAAAAACACATTTATATTAATCTCTCTTTCTTTTTGCACTTATAGCGGAGACTCAAATTTTAAGCATTGATATATAAAACTCTCTTTATAGTTTCAAAGTCATTGAACTACTCCATTTGTACAACACACACCCCTTAAGAAACTATAAATAGACTATATCACCCTTTAAATAGTAATAAATACAATGTCTTGAAAAATGTAATAGTGAAATGTCTATAATTAATGATAAGGATAAATTAGGAACTAAGTGTAAAATTCTTTTATTGATTTCATAAAGTGGACAAGTATTGGTGGTCATCTCAAAATAATATAGTGGACAATTATTATTGGATGGAGGAAGTATATGTTAGTTACTCTACCATTTAATTTATTAATACTATTAATAGAATATTATTTATCATTAAGTGCGCTTAAAGACAGTATCAATATTAATGCTGACTAAGACATCAACTAATTTGAATTAATTAAAGGGGGGGAGTGTGGCATTCACACGAAAACAACTCTTACTTTAATTGACAAAGACTCTCATTATGTATGAAATTGAGCAAAAGCAAACGTATATTCTTGTGTAATAGGAAAAAAAATATGTTCTCATTTAGATAACTTTTAATTTTTTTTTGAAATACTTCAAAAAAAAAAAAAAAAACTCACTGAAAAAGATGGGTCGGTGATGATAGAGCATATATGTGTATCGGATAAAAGGAAAAAAAGGAATAAATAAAAAAATATAAGAGATATGTCATAAAATAAAACAGAATTGTGATACTATATTGTACATTTCTTTTTGTTGAAGGAAAATATTTGCCTATAAAAGATGAATACTATAAATTGATAAAAAGTTGAATGGCGTAAAAATCATGTCCGGTGTCCAACATGTGTTCCTGCCCACGTTAACACAAAAATAACTTTTAGTGGTGATAAATATACATCATATTTTAGTCTTTATCGATATTAGTTAAATGTCATTAGATTCAATATCGTCATAGGTTTTTGAAACATTTAAAAAGAGTACGTACTAAGCAATTAAGCTATTAGGGTGTGTTTGGTACCTGGGAAAATGCTTTATTTAGCATAAAATGGAAAATATTATCTTAAAAATATTTGTATTTAATTTAGATAAATATTATGAAAAGTGAAATTAAGAATTAGTGGGAATGGGTTGTGGGGGGTATGGTGGGGTGGTTAAAGGTCGCGAAGAATACAATTAATGCTGGATATTATCTTTGGAATCTGTTTTCTCTATTTCCACCCGGAAAGACATCTTTTTCATTTTAAATAATTTAATTTTTAGAGAAAAAATTTCATAAAATATGACCAATTAAACATGAAAAAGTTATAAATTAAAATTAAAATCATCTGTTTCGAACACACCCTAAAGCTTTATTAGACATTACTCCCTCCGTCCACAATTATTTGGCAGGTATACTAAAAATAGATGTCCAAGATTAATTGTTAATTTAAACAATCAAGAAATAATTAATCACCTTTTTCCAATTCTACCCTTAATGATAGTGTAGTTCAATTGAAAAGTTATGTAGACTTTTGGTATTCTTGGTATAGTAGGGTTATATTAGTCAAATTACACCTTCTATTAAATTTTCATTGAGGGGTGTGCATGACCTTACCCTGACAAACAATTGTGGACGGAGGGAGTATTAAGTTGATTTTCTTATATTCTGTGATGCACTATTTAGCAGTATATTCTAATCAGTGGGAAGCAAAATATAGTATAGTCATCATGTAGCTCACATTCAAGTCTAATTTGGTCCAATATATATAAAATAACACAAGTTGTTTGAAAATTTTGAGTGTTCAAGAAAGAGTCTGAAAATAACGGTGGAGTAAATCAATCTCTCTCTATATATATAATCGGTAGTGGAGCATTATCACATTTTATTCTCAATAAAATCTACTAATAAAAATGGGCTCTGCAGTGCGTGATATGAATTTAATCAGACTCTAATACAGGCTTCTAACACCTCGCGAGAAACGGAAAAAAAAGAGAGTTAACTAGATGATTCATTAGTAAGATTAATATAGTCTTATAGTTAGAATCAACATGATTTAATTAATTTGGCACAAAGTTTTCAGGTGATTGGTGTAGCACAAATTCGTTAATGCTTTCATATCACATGTCTAATCCTCTCCAAAAGTACCTTTCTTTTGGATCACTTTTACAATGGGCTCTATTGGCGAATTTTTATTAAAGAAAATAAGAGTTGGAACAAAGTTGTAGTTTTGTAAATTATTTTTTTCTTTTTTAGTTGACCAATATTACAAACTTGAAAAATTCATCTAAAAAACTAACAAAAATTCGCTCCAATGTATTATCAAGCAATTAATGTTTAAAAATTACTTTTTGAGAAAAAACGAAAAAAATAAAAATCTGAAGGGATCTCAGTTTTTGTGATGTTCTTGAAACTTTGGTTAAAATTAAGTTCTAAATTGGCTTAGATTTGATTTGATTTGATTCTAAATTTTGGCAAGAAGAATACTTTCATAAAAGTAAAATAAAAGTGAACTAAAACTAAAACTAAACACGTGTGGATGTTTATCACTTGACAAACCCAAAATCGAATAAATTTATAATTATTATATACTTTCCTAATTTATAAAGAATTAATGATATATGGAAACAGAACACTTTTATAAAAATGTATAATATATATAATTATCAAACAATATTATATAAATTATGTATGGTTTATTAGCTAACTACCAAGTGTTATAATGACTTGATTTCAAATAACACATGGGTCTACCTACAATGAAAATGTTTAAAAATTACTTATCCATCATACGCAAATTAATATAAGACGACAATAGCATTTTGAAAATCAAATTCCCCCTTATTGCAATTCACATTTATTTTTTGTAACTAAATCAGCCTTCATTCTATTCCTTTATTTATTTCACTCAAATCTCTTTCGATTAATTGTGGGAAATGGAAAATGTAAGGAATCTTGAGTTTCTTTTTCAGTTATTGCTGATCACATAGCACCAGAAAAACAAAGAATATTGTTTTACCCCTTTTCACAACATTTGGCATAGTATATGATAAGTACATTCAGAATGGAAATTTTCATGTGATTAAACAATAAAATACGTACAGCATAGAAAAAGGAACGCAAAAGCATAAAGGAAGAATTCTCATACGTTTAAACTTTCTTATATATTTAAGTCGACTAGGTCCACCAAAGGTTAAAATACTTTCTAGCAAATTAAATAAGAATAAAGAAATGTCAACCATCATACCACACTACTTGGTGTAGCAAGGGGTGGAAGCATATGCATGTCAGGGTGTCCAATTGGACACCTTTCGTCGAAAAAATATATCGTATTTACAAGTAAAATAATATACGAAATAGTTAAATAACATATTTTGGATATCCTTGACATAACATGTTGTAGCCCAATGATTTCAGATGCCATTGAATGAGCCAGTACTCACGTGAGATTTCTAGTAACAAATTTTTTTCCCTCTTCGTGAAATTCCCGACTCCACTAAAAAAAAAAGTACAAAACAGTATGTAAAAAGATCATTTAGAAGAATTCTCAAATTAAACTTTGGTACGTTCCTTAGTTACATTCCTTACACACACATGCATACATTAGTATAGCATTATACTTATATTCTGATAATCTGTAAATCCAACTCATGGACAACCGACGATCCATATGATTTATTCGAATTTCAGTCCAACACTAGCGCGTTAAACATTAAACTTAGATAGTACCAAATAAAATCACAAAACTATATATAGTATTCTCTGTCAAAATTTATGTGACGACACTTTTCTCTTACCAAACATTTATTTGACTAATTTTTTAAGTTAAATTGAAGTAGATCAACACAATATTTTAAGATTATAATTTAGATATTCACAAATTATACGAAAAGTACTATAATACAAGGTCCCTTCGTCTCTAAAAATAATTGTCTCAAATTATTTGTCATCTTAGAAGTTCAAGACAAAAGTAGTTCCTCACATTTTCCTCCATTTTATCCTTAAGTACGTAGTAATTGGTTTTGAAGACTACAAACACCTCAATAGAGTAAATATTTATTGAAAATATGTTATATCGATCTTAAGATATAAAGGAGGGTAGAATAATTCAAAAAAACCATACTCCCTCTGTTCCTTTTTAGTTGTCATAGTTTTATTTTTTAGAGTCAAACGATATATATGAATTTAACTAACATATTAAGATGTATTTTTTCATCATATTGATATAAAAAAGTTGCAATTTATAGTACTTTCCATATAGTTTTTGAATATCTAAAATTTTATTTTAAAATATCGAATGAATGTAATTTAATTTAGCTTTGAAAATTAGTTAAAATGACTGTTGAAAACGTAACATAACAACTAAAAAGCAAGGAAATGATAATATTTGAGTAACAATTATAATGTGAATGTATCAGATTCGTTCATTACATAAACACTCCACCGGTAAAAGCCTCTTTTCATGTCTCCACAACTTTATTTTGTGCTATAAATAGGCGTGTGCCCTCCACACTTGTCCATATCTTTATTTACATTTTATAATTTCTACTACTTTTATTTTCCACTTTCTTCCATGGCATCCATAACAAATATCCAAGAATTATCCAAAAATCATGACATAGAAAAACAATCAAACAATATGGAAGTAGAACAAAACCTAGAGGTTGAAATAGTAGATTACTCAAAAAGAGCACAATGGCTTAGGGCAGCAGTATTAGGTGCAAATGATGGATTACTCTCAACATCATCTTTAATGATGGGAATAGGAGCAATTCATCAAGATTCAAAGTCCATGATCCTCACCGGTATCGCAGGGCTCGTAGCAGGAGCATGTAGCATGGCTATAGGTGAATTTGTGTCCGTTTATTCGCAGTATGACATAGAAATGTCACAAATTAAAAGAGAAAACGCGATAGAATTATTTGAAGAAAAAAAGAAAAAGTTGCCTAGTCCTTTACAAGCTGCGGGTGCATCTGCTTTTGCATTTGCAATAGGTGCAATTGTGCCTTTATTAGGTGCTGCTTTTGTGAAAGATTATCATGTGAGATTAGGAGTTGTGGTTGGTGTTGTTAGCTTAGCACTTTTAGGGTTTGGAGGGTTAAGTGCATACTTAGGGAAAACACCATTGGTTAAGTCTTCATTAAGAGTGTTGATTGGTGGATGGTTGGCTATGGGAATCACTTTTGGATTTACTAAATTAGTTGGTGTTACTGGACTTTATGGTTAATTAATTAATTAAAACTATATAGCATTTACTTTTACGTTAAAATAAATTAAAGGTCATGTCCCAGTATACCTAGCTAGATTTGTTCTTTTTCTTTCCCCTTGTTATAATTACATGTATGTTGAGTGAGGATTTTTAGTCTATTTGATGATGTAATGAAATAATCCGTTTGTTGTGCTTTTTTTTTTTTAATTTTACATAGTGCTAGTGTTGCAATCTGTCTTTAGATTATGCCAAATCCTTCCTTTAATTTGTTTTTTTTATAAAGGTGGTGGTATTCGATACTCGATCGGGCCAATTTAAGCATATTTCGATTTAATTTTTCAATATTTAAAATTTGAAGGTATCACATGATTTTCACTGACTTTACTAGTTGCTAAATTACTTCTTTTAAGTGACCAGTTCCATTTCTTTTAATAATTACCAGTTTTGGATGATTTCAATGATTTTTTAATTTGTTCTTTTTGGGTTTTATTATTGTGGCAAAAATAGTGAAAAAGTTCTCAAATAAAATCAAATGTTCTAAGATCCAAGAAAGGAAAAGAGTATTAATTAATAATAAATAATAAAATTATTATAAGTATGAATTCAGACTTTTTCTGGGCAAAATTTGATGAATCTACATGAACTCATATGTTACATGCTAGATTTGCACCGGATCCCACGAGGTCGTTTAGTATCAGTAGTTAAATAAATAAATTTGGAACTAAGTATGTAATTTAAAGTTATATTTGATTATTCTTTCCCGAGAAATTAAACCATATTTAATTGGAATCAACTAACACCAAGTCGACGCAGCATCCACTAATTGCCATTTGCCTAGATAATTATTTACTCTTAGGTTCATGCGTCGATGTAATTTGTTAGGCCCAGATCATTATTTATAGTTAATTTGGTTCCTATAAAATTCGGCGCTTGACGAACGGACAAATCAAAATACGCAGTTGAAACTAAACCAAAGTGTGAAGATATGACACCTGTGCCTAATTCAACCTCAAAAGCTAGCTCATGAGGGGAGGTTTGTCCAAGTCCATATAAGGAGACCAAATTTTCATCCCTCTACCGATGTGAGATTTCTTAACACTCTCCCGCACGCCCAGACCTCAACTGGAGCGTGAACACTTCTAAATGGGGGCCCAACATCGGTGAACAGTAAATTGGGATGAGCCTGGCTCTGATACCATGTGAAGATATGGCACCTGGGCCTAACTCAACCTCAAAAGCTAGCTCATGAGGGGAGGTTTGTCCAAGTCCATATAAGGAGACCAAATTTCCATCTCTCTACCGATGTGGGATTTCTTAACACAAAGAAGCGTTGGTCATTTTTACTTCGGCTCAGAAAAATCCCAGGGGTTGTAGCCCGGTGTTAATTCGATGCAGACAAGGTCGAGTAGCTTGTAGGATCTCACCCCAAAAACAAATCGCCTTATAATGTGTGCCCTGCCCTCAATTGATCAGACTCAAGCCCATGCACGTACTATTAGATAACCTTTTCAGAGCTAGCGTATAGTCATTTCACACTTGGGCGTAAGAGTAGTGTTTTGGTTTATAAAAGAGCCCTCTTCTAAGAAGAGCATGCATCGGCAACTCTCTTTGAAAATATTACTCTACTAATTTCATTTTTTAGGAATTTAATGAAAGAAGACTTTCGACCTTCTCCTCTCTTTGTATTTCCCTTTTTCTTTTATCACTTTACATTCTTGTACTCTATCCTTAATTTGTTGATCTAGACAAAACAAAAGAAAAGGAGCTTAATCGACCTTAAATCACTTGTTTTAACTTTTGTTTTTACAAATTGTATATGTATTAAGATAATTAATTAGGTTGCTTATAGACGTACGTAGTACTCATAATTTCTGTTGGCTACTTATTATGTATAGAAAAAAGATACTTTCTGGCATAGACTATATATCATGTTTTGACATTAGACATATCACATGTTTGCATATATAGATCACTAAGGTGTTTTTGCCTATTATATTGAATTCATGAATTGAATAGAAACTATTATGGGAAGAAGAGGAAACAATGGTTACGTGACTCAAACAAATTGCTAAAACAAATAATTTGCTCCTTAGAAGCAAAATTAATGTTAATTAGGTATGTCTCAAACAAGTTGTTATTGAGTTTTAATTTCTTTATTTGTTTTTTTACATTTTTTTAGTACTTAATAATTTTTTATATATATAATTATCTATAATATATCAAATAAAAAATAATTTTGAAAATATTTTGACAAGACCTATCACAAGTTAATATGAGTTCATATCTTCTTAATTTTAATAGATTGAAATGAATTGAGGTGAACTTATAAATAGGCGAGTTGTCAATTATCAATAAACCTCTATATTTTGAAAGAAAAGAAAAGTTTTTGGACTTGGGCCAGATATTCAACCGTATGGTCACAATTTTGATAGACTGGGCTTGCACATAGTAATTGGATCGATTTGGGGTGTTATGGATATGTCAATTTAACACTCGTGAATCTAAAGTTTGTTTTGAAGCTGCTAAAATTATGAAAATTTATAATTTTGGCCAATGGCTATGGTCCTCAAGCAACATATGTACAATTCGATTATTTATTTTTATTCCTTGTTGTATTTGATGCGCCTATACAAAAGCTTCTATGACTTCTGCTTATAATACATAGTCTTATCACATACACTCAATTGTGACTTATGAGCATAATTCTTTTAATAAAATTATTCACTAAAGATTAAAGCTATATATTGACTGTAAAATACTCTGACTAAATTTCTAAAAGAAAAGGGAGATAATAAGGAAAATAAAACAACGCTAAAGTATGGCAATTAGTGGGAGATATCGAGTCTAAATGCAAATAGTAGGCACATACTTATAGGAGAGATCAAGGTAGGTATGTACGTGGTGGCGTCTTGATATAAATTAATTTGTATTAAAAAATAAAATATTTGAAGTTAAGTAAGAAAAAAGTATTTCGAAATTGATATTAAGTTTGGATACGAGAATACAATTGAATTTTGTGAATCAAAATTTTAAAAACTCATAAAACCAAATTTTCGATTTTCATAAACAAAAAAGTAATTGAAATATCTGAAAAATTATCTATGCATAAACGGGTAGTTGGCGTTTTATGTATTTAAATTTTAGCTAATTTTTCACCAAAATAAGAAATTTCTAATTTCATTTCTTTGGGGGGAAAAAAGGGATTTGGACCCGAAATTAGACTTTCTGAATTACTAGGGTCCCTAAGCTACGAAAATTAATTAGCCCCCAATCACTTATCAATCTATCTAAACTCTTGATTAAATAATACTCTCTCAACCTTAATTAAATATTGTTATATTTTTTTGAAAAAATAATCCCACCCCACCTAACTCTCTGCTTCTAATTTTTTTTCTCGTTTTATGTTAGATATATGCATATATTTTTAGGAAAATATATTTTACTTGCTGCAAGATTTTTTTTAAAATAAATCTTTTTAAAAAAAACATTTTCCTAAAAATATATGTACATTTCTAAAACAAAATGAAAAAATATAAATAAATAAATAAATTTTGAGTGGACGGTCTAGATAGGGTGGGGTAGAATTTTTTATTTTTTTAAAAAAAATAAAATAATATCATTTTTTATGGAATGAGTGGGTGGTTCTTTTTTTTTTTTTTGGGGGGGGGGGGG
>JAJOOO010033113.1:0-20515 GCA_029582685.1 Solanum piurae
GACTGCGTCGCTTTTCCGTCAATTTTGACCGAAAAAGCGACGCAGTCCGTCGCTTTTGGCCGTCGTTTTTGGACAATTTTTTAGTAGTGTCAATGACTCACTTTATCCAGTAATGTACCTCTTCAGGTCATCATTGGGAACCATCGCACGTTTTATCACTAGACAAAAAGTTATATTATTGTATCTTTGTTGATCAATACACCAAGTATACTTGGTTGTATACACTTAAAAATAAAATTGAGGTCGCCTCTTTGTTCCAAACCTTTCGTCCTTTAGTAGAGAATATTTTCAAAACAAAAAATTAAATCACTTTATACTGATGAAGGGGTGAATACAAAAGTCTTCATTCCTATCTTCAACAAAATGGCATAGAACATTTAGTTTCACCTGCCTACACGCCACAACGCGTTGCCATAGTTGAACGTCGTCATCGTCATATTGTTGAAACACCCAAAACACTTCCCCATGAGGCATTCCGACCACCATACCTATGGTCTTTTGTCGGCCATCATGTTGTTTATCTCATTAATCGGCTACCTACTCCAATCTTACATAACGCGTCACCCTACCAACAATTATTTGGTAAATCACCCAACTATGCCAATCTTAAAATTTTTGGTTTTCTCTGTTATACATGGCTTAAACCCTATACCAAAAATAAGTTGGAGCCTAAGTCCACCCCTTGTGTGTATTTAGGTGTTTCTCCTAGCCGTCATGCATACCTCTGCTTTGACCCAATGCGGTAAAAAATATTCATAAGTCGTGATGTTCTCTTTTATGAAAGATTTTCCCTTTTAAAACGATGTTTCTACAGATAAGGAAATTTTTTCCTGAATTTACCTAGGAAGACGTTAACTCCAAGGAGGAAACTGTGAAGTCGGTTCCCATTCCTGTAGAGAATAGCAAAAGAAAAGTATAATCGGGGAACCTTCTTCTAGCCCAAGATCCGTAACTAAGTTCGGAAGATTCAACTAAGGAAGAGGAAGCCAGAAAGGAGAACTTGTTTATGGAAGAAGACTCTTGAATTTGAGTTGTTGTTGGGTTTCTTGGGTTATTCTTGGGTTGATTACAAATGACTATGGTCATCCCTATTTATAGTGTAGGGATGCTTATAGAAATTATTCTAGATAGATCTACTAGAAAAATCTAGATGACCTTATCTTCTGACTATCTAACAAGAATTTATATTATTTTATATTTACTATAAATATCTAATTATCTAGAACTTCTAGATTTTTTCTTTAAGTATAAATATCAAAGATATTTACTGTACCAAATTCTAGAAAGTTCTACTAAATATCTAAGATATTTTTTGTACCTCTGAAAAATCAACTTGAATTTTTCACAATTCCAACTCCCTGTCATGATACACCACCACCTATACCACTATCCTTAGAATCCCCTTTACCTGGATTACCAGTACAGGATACTCGCTCCTTCAATTCTGGCCAGCTACTGCTACTGATCCAGGTAATTCCTAATTTTCCTTTACTTCTTCACAGCATCACATAACCTCAAACACACAGCCTACACCTTTGCTAACATATCAATGACATAAATCTAACATTACCATTCCACACAAAATCCCGACTGCTCCCTTTCCAGCTACCAATTCACCATTGATAATTTCTTCACTTCCTGGCAGTGAAAGTCCCATCCCTGAACACCACCCATGCCAATTCCAGAGACTGCACCAAACTGAATAACCACTAGGTCCCAGAATAATATTACCAAGCCCAAAAGACATTTTAGTTGTACAACTCACGTCACTCCTACACCAACAACCTTCAAACAAGATACCATCTATGAAGAGTGGAAACAAGCTATGAAAGTATAATATGATGATTTAAAGAAGAATCAGGCTTGGGAATTGGTACCACAACACTCAACGAAGAATGATGTGGACTGCAAATGGTTGTATCACATTAAACGAAAAGCAGACGGTTCTATAGATCGATACAAAGCTTGCCTTGTTGCAAAAGGGTTCGCGTAGTGCCCTGGCTTGGATTTTCATGAGACCTTCAGTCATGTTATCAAACAAACAACAGTGCGACTAGTGTTAGACTGTTAGCCATAGTAGTGCAACACAATTAGTCGATTCATCAACTCGACGTCAACAATGCTTTCATGCAGGGTTAGTTTACTGAAGATGTTTTAATGTCTCAGCCCAAGGACTTGTTAACTCACAATTCCCTTCTCATGTTTGCAGATTAAAAAAAATCCATTTATGGACTTAAACAGGCGCCGCGGGCTTAGTATACTGTATTGCATGATCATCTGCCAAAAATGGGATTTATTAAGTCCGAATCTGACACCTCTTTGTTCATTTTGAAGAATCTGGTAGCTACTATCTATGTGCTCGTCTATGTTGACGACATTTTGATCATGAGAAGTCATCCCGTCTTGATTAGACATGTTTTTGATTCCTTGGGTTCACATTTTTCTTTGACGGATCTAGGGTATTTAAACTACTTTTTGGGTGTTGAGGTTAAAAATGTGTCAGGTGATCTTCTTCTCACTCAATCAAAATACATTCTTGATATTCTGTCTAAACTAGATATGCAAGATTGTAAAGGAGTCCCGATACCAATGTGCTCTGGTAAGCTACCTCGAGAAGCTGATGGTTCTCCAACTGTTAATGCTACCTCTACTGGCGCACTGTCGGTAAGTTGCAGTATTAATTATCATTCACACGGCCTAACATTTCTTATGCTGTGAACAAATTGTTATGCATGATCCTATTGATAAACACTGGAAGGCGGTTAAAAGGATACTACAGTTTCTCAAAGCCACGACAACTTCAAGTCTTCATATTCTTCACAACTAAGACTGCAATCTTTCCATGTACATTGATGTTGATTGGGTGGGAGACCCGAATGATAGAATATTCACATCATGCTATGTTCTTTTCTTTGGGTGCAATCATATGAGTTGGTCGTCAAAAAAGCAACAAGTTGTAGCCGATCATCTACTTAAGAAGACTACAAATTAGTTGCAAATACTCTTGCCGAACTAACATGGGTGCACAACTTGCTCAATGAATTGTGTATCACCATTCCAAATATACCCACAATCTTTTGTGACAATATTGGTGTCACTTATCTCTATCAGAATCCAGTGTTCCATAGCCGTATGAAATATATTGTTGTGGACTTTTGTTATGTTAGGAACCAAGTTCAAGCACACCGAGTTCTTATCAAATACACTCATGCTTGTGATCAACTTGCTGATACATTTACCAAGCCATTACCAGCACCAACCTTTGCAAGGTGTCGTTCCAACTTAGGTGTTGTTGAACCACACCTAACTTGAGGTGGTGTATTATTCATAATTATTTTATCTTATAATAAGTTATCGTTATAGTTACTACTTTTTAGTATCTTTAAAAGACTCCTCCTATTGTAGGAGTTTAATGTTGTTGTATATTTGTAGAAGAGTCCTCCAACGGTTTAGGAGTTTATGCAGCAATTAGGTTCCTTAAGTTTAGCTATAGTTTGTTGTTATTGGTTGTATTTAACGCTTGGATGCTAAAGGAATAAAATCATCTTTCAACTACTTTTGTCTATCAAATTTTATAGTATTGGTTTAAGCTATAAGTTGTTACAAGAATAGAAAATCACTATCGGTTTAGTTTGTAAGTCCTGTAACTTAATGTACTTACCTTGTATTCTGCCTCATTCTTCTATTCAGGTGATTTCCAGTTTGATGTTGGAAGAGGAATACATCTCCTTACTGTTGCTGGAACGCAGATGGTTGACAATAAGTTCTTGTATTTGAAAATTTTCCTTCCTAGTGCTCGACAACCTCTTAAGGTCGACTCGTAATTTGGATAACTTAATGATATTTCCTGATATGCCGATATATTTTCAATTCACAATATCTTTATATCAAATGTATATTGATCCCTTACAGCCTCAACGACTTCAATTTCATTACTATAGTTGTTAAGCTTACCACCTAACCTGATTTGTCCTTCTTTGGTATTTGTAGTACCATCCTTTTTTTGAGGACGGAGACATTGATTTGCTGGAAGACAAGTACCTCTCGTTTGAAGAAAACATATTCAAAGTTTCCTTACAGAATTTGAAGAATGTCAAGGTTATGCCATTTTGTAGTCGTACGCGTAGTTCTGACACAACAAAGCTCCATCTATTCTTGAAGTTCATTCTTGAGCATGCAACAAATCTGGAAAAACTTGTTATAGTACCAGAGCATAAGGACTGAAACAGTTGTTCTACTAATACCTCAAATCTAATGAAGCATTTGTTAGCTTTTCCAACAAGTGCAATTATTTCCTTCGGACCAATTAGTCATAATGTTTTCTATTCCTAGTTTGTTGCTCTTATTTTGTTGACATTCTGTTTCTTTTTTTTTTAATGAGGATAACTTGTTATGAAAATTATATTATGTGCCAACCATTAATTAGCACAAAAAATAGTTGATCGTCCCTTAACCTAAGGTTTGTGGTCGTAAAAAGGAGAGCTATTTTGCATCTCCCTCTACAAAGATGGAATCAACCTTTGGGTTTTACCTATTACCACATATCCATTTAAGGCATTCCAACTCGGTGGGACCAGCAAATAATGTGGTCTAGTTGATGGTACTGTTGTCTCTTAGCAAGAAGTCTCTAGACCTAGCTTTGGGTATAGAAAAATCTTTAGTAGGAGTGTTACCCCCGAATGGGCCCCAACGGAGGCAAAGAATTATTTAGGCTCCAATGTGGATATCAAACACCATAAAAATAAAATAAATAAAAACATGAAAAGCCATTTTTTATGAAATATGGCTATCTTTTATAGTAGAACTAGATAAAGGATGCTTGTACAAGGCACATGCTTTAAGTATTGAGATGCAAATAAAGAAAAGATGATTAAGCCTAGTATTAACGTATTTATGTTTCATCATACGTTACATTTAGTTTGCGGAACATTATACTGAGAGCTTGCTAGAAAGGCTACAACATATCATAGTCTTTTTTAATTTATCTACTAAGCCCGAGGCTCTGGAAGCACACCATAAACTTCTTGTTCGAAGGTCCACCCGTAGTTTGACTACCTGAGAAGTGGAAGGAGTAAATCTCTAATAAAATAACAATGTAACTGTTATAATAAGTGTTGCTAAATGACACAGAAAGAAACAAATGGCTTTACAACATAAATGTTATGAAAGTAAAGTTCCAAAATGATGGATGTGTTAGTTGTGTATTTCACCATTGGTGATGCTGAAATGCAATCGAAGAAGGCAAAAGCTTTGAACAAATGCATAGAAATGCTAATCCAATTCTTATAAAATAAAATCATTGAGACAATAAAAATTTAGACGTCATACCAATAACAGTTATAGAAGTGAGAAAAATAAGAACAGTAATAGTAAAGTTGAAAGATTAAAAGGGTTCTTAGAAGGTAGAAATAAATTTGAAAGACCGTCCCATTTTGCATCTTTGTACCTTATGTCTAGAGAGAAACAAAGCACAATCTAAAGGGCATAAGATTCACATTTGCATAGTCGAGAAAAAAAAATTGAATAATATTTTTAGAAGAATACAAAAAGTAAATGAAAGGTGAAATTTCCCTCACCTTGCAATACATGCTCTCATAGCAGACCACAAAAGGCAAGATGATATAGTAATGAAAGTGAAAACAAACATACACTATCGCTAGTTAATGCCAAAGGTTAGAAGTCTTGTTTCTGAAGAAGAAATACTAAAAGTTTCGAGAGGTGAAATTTCTTTCATCTTTCCATACATGTTTTCATACCAGAGTCATACTAGACTTGATATCTCTGTCTCTTCCGAGCAATGGAATATTGGGTAAAATACCATCTATTCTAGGGTACATATGCTTCTTCCTACTTAGTATATTTTCTAAAAAAAATTAATATCATTAGGTGACTTTAGGTTTTCTAACTAATGAATGTTTTTCCTATACCATTTCACTGCTCTAACAGATAGGTTCGGGTACATACAACAGGGTATTCAGAGCAAGTTATTTAGAAAGTGGAAGGACATTTGCCCTGAAGAAGGTACGATTTGATAACATCAAGCCAGAAAGTGTTGGATTTATGGCACGAGAAATTATGATCCTCTGCAGCCTTGATCACCCCAATATCATCAAATTAGAGGGTCTAATTACCTCCTGATTGTCTTGTAGCATGTATCTTGTGTTCGAAGATATGGAAAAAGATATTTTATGACTCATGTTTTGTCTAGAGTTGTGTTCAGTGAATCGCAGATTTGCTAACTTTTCATAACATTAGGTTACCAATGGTTCAGGTAGGAAAAGAAAAAGATAACAACTACTTTTTCATGTGTAAAACTCGCGAAAAAGTGATAGTTACAAACAATAAGCTAACAAGAAGTATCCCTGCAAGCATAGGAGAGGGTTCTTACTTGACAACTTTAATGAAAATGAACACTCTAGAGAGCTGTCCTTTTTCTTTGAGGAAGGAAACCACCTTAGATAAGTAGGCTATTCTATGTCTTTTGATGAATTCTATTGGAAGAACATACAAGGTATAGTGAAGAACCTCGACAATCAGGGTAAAACCCAAAATCAAATGAACCAGACAAAATTGAAAGAAATAACACAACAATTAAACAAAAGCTTCACTAACAAACATCCTAAAACAAAAACATAAACATTAATAATATAGGAGCCTTAACTATCCTAGTTGGAAAGCAATCAGTTACATCTCCGTTTGGTCTCTTGTTGGTCTTATCTTCTACGTCAAATGAAAATTCTTATGGGTTTCACCCATAGTTATTTACGATTAGCTAATTACAGTAAAATCGAACCCATGACTATATCTGCCAAAAAAACAATGACAAGTACTTTGAAAGACAAGCAGATGACTTCTCAAAAGTTAACGCAAAGTTGTTTCGTCAAACTTTCTTAAATGCAGTGTGGCCTAAGTAAAAAACATATCGACATAGTCAATCCAAGCATGACTAATATTTTTTAAAACGCAGTAAAGCTTAGGGATCTTCAATTTATCAATATATAAATAATTGTGTACTTTATTATATTTACCCTAGGATGGGTTGTTCTTCTAATTGTTTCTTTGTTTGTATATTCATCATTGGGGGATATTCTGCCGTAATTTTTGAGATTTTTATTTCAACTATAAGTTGTGGTTTAGTTGGCCATAACATTTAGGTATATTGCTGAGGATGGACTAGCAGGTAATTGGAAATGATCGGTTCCAAGAAGGAGAACTAATAAACTACACATACTTTTTCTCAAGTTCGTTACTTGATATCTTCCATCCCAAGGTGGAAACATGTTAATATAAAAGCAAAGAAAACATTACGACGTAGATCTCCATTCAATAATTTCTACTTTACTCGGTAGAAGCTCCATTCTCAAATGATGACATCATACGTGCAAGTGAACGAACTAACTTAATTCTATAGGTAAGAAAGCAGCACATTTTCCTTATTGTTCATCGAAATTCTCAACAAATAATAGCTAGTGTTTACAAGCAAATCCAGCAAGCCATGTTAACACATAGACTAACAAATCAACTAAATAAAAATTTACTTTAAGTAGAAGGAGGTAATTTATAGCACAGAGAACATTGAAAAACATATAAATCCAGCAAATCCAGCAAAAAAGGCACCTCCGGTAAGGAAGATTTGCAAATATAAATAGAAACACTTCAGATTGAAAGGAAACCACAAAATATTCATGAAAGAAAATGGGGAAAAGAGATGTACCTTTTGCTTGTTGTTAGAAGGAATAGACCTCTCTAGAAAAAAAAACTAAGATATTTGGAATGGAAGATGTGGAAGGCGGTGGATCTACATTTTTGGAATAGAAGATATGGAAGGCGGTGGATCTACATTGCTGGAACAGAAGATGTGGAAGGCAGTGAAACTTCAAAACACGCAACAAGTACAAACCCTAACAAATCCACTAAATAAAAATTAACTTTAAGTAGAAGGTGGTAATTTATAACGAAGAGAAAATTGAAAAACATATAAATTTAAAAAATCCAGCAAAATCACACCGTACATAAGGAAGATTTGCAAATCTGAATAGCAATACATCAAATTGAAAGAAAAATTAACAATATTCATGAAAGAAAATGGGGAAAAGATGTGTACCTTTTCTTTGTAGTTGGAAGGAGTAGACCTATTTGGAACATAAAACTAAGATTTCTAGATTGGAAAATGTGGAAGGTAGTGGATCTACATTTTTGGAATAGAAGTTGTGGAAGGCACTGGACCTTCGAAACACGCCGCAAGCACAAACACTAACAAATCAACTAAATAAAACTTAATTTTATGTAGAAGGTGGTAATTTATAACAAATAGAACACTGAAAAACATATAAATCCAAAAAAATCCAGCAAAAAATGCACTTTTTGTAAGGAAGATTTGCAAACCTAAATAGCAACACTTCAGATTGAAAGGAAAACCCACAATATTCTTGATAGAAAATGTGGGATAGAGGTGTACCTATTCTTTGTTGTTGGAAGGAGTAGACCTCTATGGAACATAAAACTGAGATTTTTGAAATGGAAGGTATGGAAGGCAGTGGATCTATATTTTTGGAATAGAAGATGTGGAAGGCGGTGGACCTTCGAAAAATGCGGCAAGCACAATCACTAACAAATCAACTAAATAAAAATTAACTTTAAGTATAAGGTGGTAATTTATAGCAAATAGAACACTCATAAACATATAAATCCAAAAAATCCAGCAAAAAACATACCTCTGGTAAAGAAGATTTTCAAACCTAATTAGCAACACTACATATTGAAAGGAAAACTCACAATATTCTTGAAAGAAAATGAGGGATAGAGGTGTACCTTTTCTTTGTTGTTGGAAGGAGTAGACCTATTTGGAATATAAAACTAAGATTCCTAGATTGGAAAAAGTGGAACGAAGTGGATCTACATTTTTGGAATAGAAGTTGTGGAAGGCAATGAACCTTCGAAACACACCGCAAGCACAAACACTAACAAATCAACTAAATAAAAATTAATTTTAAGTAGAAGGTGGTAATTTATAGCAAATAGAACACTGAAAAACATATAAATCCAAAAAATGCACCTCTTGTAAGGAAGATTTGCAAACCTAAATAGCAACACTTCAGATTGAAAGAAAAACCCACAATATTCTTGAAAGAAAATAGGGGATAGAGGTGTACCTAATCTTTGTTGTTGGAAGGAGTAGACCTCTATGGAACATAAAACTGAGAATTTTGAAATGGAAGATGTGGAAGGTAGTGGATCTACATTTTTGGAATAGAAGATGTGGAAGGCGGTGGACCTTCGAAAAATGCAGCAGGCACAATCACTAACAAATCAACTAAATAAAAATTAACTTTAAGTAGAAGGTGGTAATTTATAGCAAATAGAACACTCATAAACATATAAATCCAAAAAATCCAGCAAAAAACGCACCTCTGGAAAGGAAGATTTGCAAACCTAAATAGTAACACTACATATTGAAAGGAAAACTCACAATATTCTTGAAAGAAATGGGGGATAGAGGTGTACCTTTTATTTGTTGTTGGAAGGAGTAGACCTCTCTGGAACATAAAACTGAGATTTTTGGAATGGAAGATGTGGAAGGCAGTGGATCTACACATTTTTGGAATAGAAGATGTGGAAGGCGGTGGGCCTTCGAAACACGCGGCAAGCACAAATGCTAACAAATCAACTAAATAAAATTTAACTTTAAGTAGAAGGTGGTAGCTTATAGCAAAGAGAACACTGAAAAAACATATAAATCCACAAATCTAGCAAAAACCGCACCTCCGGTGAGGAAGATTTGCAAATCTAAATAGCAACACTTCAGATTGAAAGGAAAACCCACAATATTCATTTAAGAAAATGGGGGAAAGAGGTGTACCTTTTCCTTGTTGTTGGAATGAGTAGACCTCTCTAGAACATGAAACTATGATTTTTGGAATGGAAGATGTGGAAGGCGATGGATCTACATTTTTGGAATAAAAGATGTGGAAGGCAGTGGACCTTCGAAACACGGGGCAAGCACAAACAGGAATAGGAATATTGAAATTATAGAATTACCCTTTTGGTTGGCAGAAGAAACTCACACTTATATATTATGATGATATGCATAGAGTTAATACGTAAATTATGGTGAAATTTCCAATTACATAATTAAATAATGTCGAGGGTGGGGGGTCAATTACCACTTTCTTTCATATTATTGCCCCCTTTTTATTTACTAATCATCTAGTAATAAAACAAGTTAAGGTGTAAAATAAATACTTGATAAATATTATTAATATTGATAAGTTTTAAACGATATTGATTAAACGATTTTAATTTTTTAGTCTAAAATAAATTATACTGTCATCTTTTTTGTGTGCAAATCTAATGCGAAGAGGTCCATTGTTAAAGTATTTGTCATCATCGATCATTGATATTTTTATTCAAAGTAGTTACAAAATATACACAAATACTACCGACATCCAAAATAATAAAGCTATAACTAAAGAATATGAATTTAAAACTAAATGTCACGACTAAAATGAATCCCATAATTCAGGAAAATAGTATGCTAATTAAATTAAAGTAGAACAAAAAACACAATTTTTTAAAAAAAAATCAAAAATCAAAAATGTCATCACTATTGTCCTCCTCCTCCTCCTTCTCCTTTCTTCTTCTTGCTTATTCTTCTTCTTCATTATTTTTTTCATCATTTTTTCCATCCACCCCACTACACCTCCACCAAAATCCTCTTCGCCCACCCCTCATTATATCCGATTTTAATGCTTATTCGATTTCACCATTTTCATTGTATTTGATTCTTCTCTTCAATTTTCTTTGTGGTTGATAAAATTGATGATTAAGTTTAAAAAATAAAATATAATTATGGATTTGTTGGTGAGGGTGGATAGGAAGCGGGGATTAAAGGTGGTGAAGAACAAAAAATCAATATTGACAATGGTAGTAGTGATATTTGGTGGTGGGTTTGTACCTTTTGATGGTGATGAGTTTGTTTATGGGTTCAAATTTTGTGGTGGATCTTTATAATTTTTGTGGGGATAATGGTGTATGATTTCAATGATGGATTTGATCGTAGATGGTGGATTTGATCGTAGATGGTGAATTTGTGGTGACTATTTTTATTTTCTTGGTGAAATATATAGATTTGGTAGTACTATGGCGGCAATGGTAGTGGTTTCATGGTGGTGTTCATTGAAAAAATAATAATTGAATGACATGGATAATTTTAGTTAAAATTTGACATGGAATCTAATGTGGCAGTGACATGGCATTGATGTGACGCAAGGGTGATACACCTCCCATTGTGAGAGTGGTGCTACACGTCTCAGGGGGTAAAAAAAATTCACTATTTAGTAGCAGAAGAGTTAATAGGTCACTATATTAGTGTAAGCATGTCACTGACTTTTCATAAATAGTTCGGGGGTAAATTTATGTCTTTTCCTGTAGTTTTTATTAATCAATTGTTAATGTTCAAAACTTGAGTTGCCTCTTTTGGCCAGTTGAATATTTTTTTAATTATTCTGAGTTAATTACTTTGAGACTTTTGAGAAACCTTTACTTTTCAGTTCATATATTGTTGAGTAAGTCTTCCGTTGAATTTTGAGCCAGGCCAAGGGTTTGCTTGGGGACTAGAAATGGTTGTCGAGTGCTGGTCATGCCCAAGATGTCGGCTCGGGCAATGACATTCATATAGAAATAGATTTTCTAGTCTTAGTTTAATTTGGTTGTTTACTATTATAAACAGGTATATTGTTAGTTATTTTCAATATACAAGAACACATAGAAATATACAAAAACATATAGAACTTTTGAGTTTATAAATAAAATATCCTCCTTCAAATTGATATCAGAGCCTAGTAGAAGATCTTAAAGTTTTTGCTGCCGGCGGGCGGTTATGCTGCCCGTCTGGCCAATGATCATGTTGACAAAAGCTGGACGAATAACATGCTAGGAGGAAAGACTTACAAAAATATTGGAGATTTAAAGAAGTACAACCAAGCACAAGAGGAAGAAACTCGTCTCTAAATTAAAAGTTAGAGAAAGTCAAAAAATAAAAAAATAAAATAAAAAGAAAAGGAGTTGCTGAGAAGGACATCAACGAGAGTTGGAGAGAGAGTGTTCCAACAACAAAAATTAAAACAAAAACACAAAAGAAAAGGAGTTGATGGAAATGGTATCAGCGAGAGTGGGAGAGAAAGTGCTCCAACACCAAAATAATAAAAAAACAAAAAAAGGAGTTGATGGGAAGGTCCTCAACGAGAGTTGGAGAGAGGGTGTTCCAACACAAAAAAAAGGCGTTGGTGGGAAGTGCATCAACCTTGGAAGGTGGAGAGAAGTTCTCCAACACAACCAAGAGAAAAATATCATCAGTTGGAGAGAAAGTGCTCCAACACTTGGAAGTTGGAGAGAAGTGCTCCAACACTTGGAAGTTGGAGAGAAGAACTCTGATGAGTCCACGATTTGGACTCATTTAGGGCTTTATTTGGATAGATTTAGTGTCCTCAAATGCTTATTTTGTGCCAATAACTGATGTAAAATCCTTGATTTCCATATATTTGGATTGAGGAACAAAGCATGGACACTAATGGGCAAAAAGGAACAAGGCAGTTGAAATAACGAAGAAAAGAAGACTTGTTAATCGCCTAATCCATTGGGCGAGTGGCCGAATGGCTATTATCTCGCCTAAAGTTCCAGTGTGCCAAGCCCTGTAGGAGAAAATCAAGTCGGCGTGTCGCCGAGTGATTCCACGATGCACTGTTGGATCAACCAAAGTTATAGAACTTGAAGATGTTGAAGGCTAAAGCTGAAAGGCGATGGAACTGACCAAAGGGTGGATCGCCGAACTGATCGGCGATCCCGACTTACTGTGCCAAATGGTCCTTCACAGAATATTTTTGGCGACTATAAATACATTTACAAACATTATGTTTAGTATCAAATTTTATTCTGAACATTTATGAGAGTAATTTTTGAGTTTGAACTCTGAGTATTGAGATAATATTTTTCCGTAGCTTTGAAGAATTGAAGTTTTCCATTTTTGAGAAATTGGAAGTGGGTCTTTGAGATTCTTCAATTTGGACCTTTGTAAAGACGAAATTAATCTTTCCTAGTTGATGGAAACACAATTTGGTAACGATTTCTATCTTTTTATGATGTCTAGCTAAAACCCTAATTCTTGGGGAGTGATTATGGGTTGATTTAGCTGATGGGTATTGCGAATTGTTAGTTTAAATGCTGTTAGGAAGTGATTTCATTCAGTAATTGTGGTTTAAATTAAAGGATTGTAGTTGCAAATGCAGTCCTACCTTCGTGTTTTTGGCTTGCTCGAGAGAGAGGTTTTAAAACCAAGATTATTGAATTGATGGTCTATGGGTATTAGGTTCTCATGGGTTCAGCTCAAGAGAGTGAATCCTAAACCTTTTTCCACACATTCAGCTCGAGAGAGTGAATAGACTAGGGCGTAGGCTGTTCTTATTCGCTTGCTTGTTGGTGTTCGACAGAAACCGACTTGATTTGGGGTAAATTGTTCGAGAGAAAGTTTACCTCCTCTATAGTCTAGCCTATTCACTAATTTATAGCTATTTACTAACAGTTGAAATTACCCATTTGTCTAAATTATTCCATAACCGAATCACATCCCAAGAATTTGTATCCTTATTGTTATACCTTGTTATTTGTTGTTGTTGTAGTTGATAATTACAATCAAAGCCCCTTGTTATTTGGCATTCGTGTCACCCCTGATTTGAATTATGTTTTCATCCGATAACGTATATTCCTATGGTTGACTTGAGCATATTCATACTTTCCTACTGATTCTTAAACATGTACCACTCCCTGTGGGATTCGACCCCAACTCATTTAGTTGGGTTATTATACTGACTAGCGATCGTTGACACTTAGAATTGGATGAAGTGTCTTCGAAACGTTAAATCAAAATGGCGCCGCTACCGGGGAGTGGTGTTGTTTGAGAATCTTTAGTTAAGTAGAATTTTGTTCTTGTTAGTTATAGTTGAATCTACTTATTTTTAGTTTTGGTTTGTGCGTTGCTGTTTTAAGCAGGGAGTATGAGTGTGAATGGAAGCAATGGTAGCCAAGTGGGCCACCAAGATGACATCGGAAACCTCAACGATGTCAATGAGCTTAATGCTAATGATCCTCATCTTATGGGTGGAATTGGTGCCATTTGCTTGCCTCCAGCTGAAGGGAACGATGTGTTCCATCTAATAAGTACTATGTTGCAACTCTTGCAATTGAAGAGGTTGTTCGGTGGTTTGGCTCATGAGGATCCACATGAGCATAGTAGAAATTTTGTGGATGTTTACGGGCCGTTCTCCTTCAAGAACATATCCCAAGAGTCGGTCCGGTTGAGGTTGTTCCCGTTTTCTTTAATGGGAGAAGCTTGCAACTGGATGGCTGAATTGCCACGAGAATCAATCACTTCGTGGGAAGAGCTTGTCACCGCATTTCAAGTGCGATTTTTCCCTCCTTCGAAGATGATGACTCTTTGGGACAGCATTCAGAGCTTTAAGCGTCTGAAGGGTGAGGCAATTCATAAGACTTGGCTACAATTCAAGAAGTTGGTGCTTCAATGCCCAACTCATGGCTTACCTGACAACGTGTTGCTGCAATATTTTTACTGAAGCCTTGATTAGGTAAACAAGGGTGTTGCTGACCAACTTTCTCCTGGAGGTTTGATGCAGCAACCTAATGTGATAGCATCTCAGCTCTTTGATGGCATGACCACAATCAACCGGACGTGGTACACCCGTGCAGACCAGGTCTCTCCCCTCACTTTCAAATTGACCAAGGTGCAGATGGAGAAAGACCAAGAGAGGGATCAAAATATGGCCAAAATCATGACCCAACTTGACATTTTGTCTAAAAATGTCATGGGAGCTGGTGTTAGGAATGTCAATGCCGTAGGTGTTGGGTGTGTGCACCTCGAAGAGGCCAATTTTGAGGCTTTGTACAATGAAGAGGTGAATTTCCTAGCCAACCAAGGTTGTGGTTATCGTTGAAACTACCTGAGGCAGGGTGGTAACCAAGGTTGGAACAGGGATGAAGGATGGAAGGATCGTGATAAAGAGTGAAGGGATCGAAATCCCAATTGGAAGGATGGGGAGAAGGATAGGTATGTGCCTCCCCACGAGCGTCAAAATCCAAATTATTCGGAAGGTGGCCGGTGTGAGGATATGCTTTCTCATATCCTCAACAAAGTTGAGGGGTCAGACAAGATCTTGAAAGAAATGAAAGAAGATGTGTCGACCCTTAGCCAGACGGTTACCTCCCATTCCGTCTCGATCAAACAGTTGGAGACCCAAATGGGTCATATCTCGTCTCATCTAAACCCGAGACAGCAAGGGGGGTTGCCTAGTGATACTATGGCCAACCCCAAGAATGAGGTGTGAGCATGGATTTGTGTTGTGCCGCGACGTTAACTAATGCGCTGCTTGGGAGGTAACCCAAGTTTTTATTTGTTTTCTTTTTTATTTTGAAATAATAGTGTGTTGATTGTGCAGGTCAAAGTGTAGAATGTGTTTGAGAAGTGCAGGTTGGCGAGCTAAAAGTCCAGTCGGTGACTCACCAAAGAGGTCAGCGAGCCCGACTTGGACTGTCGTTGGACTCAAGACAATTTGAAATTGGAGTCTGTAAAACTCGGTGAGCCCAGGAGCAAATTGGCGAATCACCGACCAGGTCATAGATCTTGACTTAGTCCGCTGTTTGGACCCCACACTAACTAGAGGTCCTATAAAACTCGATCAGGTAAGTACCCACTCGGCGTGTCGCCGAATAGGTCGGAGAGCAAAACTTATGTCACCGAATGGGTGAGAACTGAACATTTTTTAAAGGCCAAAGGTTTAAACTTTCAAACTCTTTCATTTTCCCTCAATTTTGAACTTCCCAAACTCACACCCACACAATATTTTCCATATTTTTGCATTTTTATCGCATTTTAGTCGTTGAGTTTGTGTTCGGAGTTGGATATCATTGTCGCGTAGCTTTACAACTTTATTATTCGGCTTCAAAGGTTGGTTTTCCGAACCCCGAATCTATATTTAGCGATTTTTACTCATTTGCAAATGAATTTTTATCTTAGTGTTGTGTGTTGGGTCTCTCTAATCGTAATTGTATGTTTGTGTCTATCTTAATTTGAATATCATGCCTATAGTGCCTTTAATGTTTATTTCCTAAATTTTTCATGTTTAAAAGTGATTAAAAAATTGTTGGGTGTGCTTAAATAATTATTGGGTCAAGTCGGGTCAAGTCTAAGTAACCCGTTTTTGTGCCAAATGATGTAATTTGCCCAATGATAGAGCGGTTGACGTCATTCTTAAGGGCAAAAGTCATCAAATGGCCAAATTTGGCTAAACCGGGAGAAGTCTGAGTATCACGGGGATATGGGTGTAATGGGTCTTAGTTTAATTGAACTGGTGCATGTTTTGATTTTTTTTCGGGGGCTGCGGGGTTGAATTTGGAAGTTGGGGTTGAAAGTAGGCACGTTGGGCCGTTTGGCGAGCTGGGTCAAGCTCGCCGAACCACTCGGTGGTTCACTGAATCACCCCTTATCGCCTTATATTTCAGGCTTAATCTTGAGTTAGGTTCTGTAACTTTTGGCAAGAAGCCCGAGTTCGCCGAGTGCACTCGGCGACTAGCCGAAGGTCTTCCTTGATCGCCTTTTTCTGCACACCTAATCCCTAAAATGCACTGTAACTTTAGGTGAGCTAGTCCTTACTCACCGAATGCTGTCAGCGATTCGCCGAAAGGCCCTTCCCATCACCGACATGTCAAATTTTTTGGAAATTTTTTTAGCCAATCCTTTTTGGGCGAGCCCGATTCAGTGACTCGCCGACCGGTTCCGCAAGTTTGTCTGCAACTATTTTTCTGCATTCTTGCTTGAATTGTTTCTAACTTTCCTCAATATTTGTAGATATAGCTAGACCTAAAGTAGCAGGTAGAGACATGCTGCCCCGCAAGAGGGCCAAGTGAATAGCAATCAATGAGGATGCAGCTGCATCCGAGGCTAAGGATAAGGCTACCAAACTTCTTACAACGGGTGGGAGGGGAAAGGGAAAAAGGGAAGGCACCTACATCACTGGAGGCCAGCTCCGATAGTGACGGTATCTACGCCACTTACCTCACCACTTATGAGAGTGAGGGTGAGCACCAAGAGCATCAGGCTGCAACTTTTGAGCCTGAGGATGATGAGGTAGTAGCAGAACAGAGGGCAGAACTGCGATCCAAAAGAATGAATGATCCATCTAGGATCAGGACTCCTCAGGCCACCACTACTCCTACTCCCGCTCCAGCGCAGGATGTGGTCCTAGCTCCACCAATTGAGTGTCCTCCCCCACGATCTATGAACAGACAGAAGACCGAGGGGCTAAGGACCATTATAGATGAGAAGCGTCTGTCCATTGATGGGTTCATTGACAGGTATCCCGAGATTATGAGTTGCCTAAAGTCACCCAAGTTATAGTTGTTCACTCGACCTTGAGGTCCTTATATTCCAAATTGTGTCCTGGAGTTCTACACTGCCTATGGAGCACTGGTACCACAAGGGAAAAAGTCGGCAGCCAAATTTAAGTCAGTTGATTATGTGGTCGTCAGAGGTAAAAGGGTGTAGTTTGATTATGCTGCCATCAATGCAGTCACGATGAGGCTTGAGGATGATTGTCAGTACAAGATCAGGAGAAAGACGTAGGAAGACATGAAGAAGTGGTTGGCTCCGTTGATATCAGATAGTACTCCCAAGTGGCTAGAGGTTAGAGCAGCTATTGAAAAGAAAGACCTCAATGTAGCAGTGCGGTATTGGTTTGGCTTCGTCAGCAGTACCATCATGCCATCCCGGAAAGAGTCGATTCTACGCCACGCCAAAGCATCCTGTCTTTGTTGCATCATTAATAGGACGAGGCTGAATCTGGGGATGATTATTGCACAGGAGATGCTTATGAGGGCCAAGCAGCGCCAGACTTCCCTCCCCTTTCCGGTGTTGATCACCGAGCTATGTAGATGGGCTTGGGTTCCTAGAGATGAGAAGAAGTATGTGGAAGTGATTCCCACATCTTCTACCGATATCCAGAGAATCGAGGTAGAATAATTGAAAGATGAGCCCGATAAAAAGAAGGCAGCCCCAGTGGATACTTCCCCGGTTGTGGATATAGATACACTAACTGCAGAGGCACCTTTATCTACTCCAGCCCCTGGGCCTTCAAGTACATCTATTGTTGTTCCTTCTGATACTCCCAGTTCCTCTGCTACTCTATTGCCTCCCAGATATGGTACTGTTGTTGTTGCTGTCTCCCGGCCCCCACTCACTCAGACTGCAATACTACAGATGGGGAAGCTAACCCATTCTGCTGATCGACGTGCTGCCAGACTTAAGGCCTTTATTCTGGGCATGATTCAGAGAACCCTCGCTGATGCGGTGAAACCTTTGAGTGCTTCCATTGATGCCCTTGTGGCTAGGATAGTGGTGTGCGAGCGTAGCCAAGGAGCCACCAAGAAGGTGACAGCTCTAAAGGCCGTTATTGTTGTGCTGATGAGAGATGTGGACAGCTGAAGTCCACCGACATGTCTATGATTTTCGGGATGGTGGAGATCCCAGATGTTCCAGTTGAGCTAGATATTCCTCCTGCTAGCACCAGAGATGATGTTTGAGTTAAGAAGGTAGTTGATCCCGAGTTTGAGGCAGAGACAAATGAGGAGATGCTTGGGGTTGCTGAGTAGGTTTCTTACAAAGGCCTTACAGAGACTGAGGAGGCCATAGTAGATGCAGTTGTGCAGACCTCTTTAGCAGACATGCCTTTGGCTGACCCTAGTAGAGCTGGTGGTACTGTTAATGTGACTCTGGGTACTGAGACCCAGGACCAGAGTGATACACCGGGCACTGATGCCCTGACATATGAAGCGACTACGTAGACATGATTTCCCTTTACCTCCCTCTTTGTCTTATTTTATTGACTTTTGGATAGTTTCTTGCATTTGAGGACAAATTGCTTTTGTTTTGTGGTGGGGTGAGGCCCACCTTTTATGATTATTATTTTGGTTATATATTTGGTTTTTGAGCTATAAATTGTGTTTAGCACTATTTTTGTGGATGGTTGAGCTTGTTGCTCCTTGGTTTAATTGTAAATGATTTTGGACCCTTCCGAAAAAATTTGTGCCACCTCTTGTTTATGTTTGAATGTAGTTGTTCTCTTGCAAATTTGAGTATCAGTCTTGATCAATATCGATGACTTGAATAGTGCTCATAATCGAACAAAAATGAATGTGCGGCTACGATGAGGCAAAATAAAGTTGCATAGGCAATATGTCAAATTTTTGCATCTCGTTCTGACTAGCCAATTATCAAATTGAGTCTCTTGTGATGAACATTGCACACTAGCGAAAGTGTGGAGTCTTGTTTGACATTGGTGTCAACGCCTTGTGTTATGAGCTTACCGTGAACCATGTGTGATGACAAATAGAATTTTCCCCGTTGGTCTGGTTGACTAAGTGATGCAATCTCTTGAAATGATCTTAGGCAACTTTGAAGAGTGAAACAATTTGACATTGTACCTCTTTTATGGCCTACCTTGTGAGATGTGTGAACTTTGCTTGAACACCCTTTTAGCCTTAGCCCTTTTATTGGAAGAAACTTGATGCAATTGTGACCTTTCTTAATCCCTCACCCATAATCCTCATGATTTGTGGTTTGTTTGAATAGCCAACTTAGGCCAAAAGCCAAAGTTGGGGGTGTGGTGAAAAGAGAAGGCAAATCAAAAAATGCAAAGAAGTCCCCCTTTGAGCCATGATTGTGAAAAAGATGGAACCCCTCCATTAAAAAAAAAACAAGAAGAAAGAAAAAGAAAAAGAATGAAAAAGTGAATAAAGTTGCAAAAGAAAATGGGGTGTCCAAAGTTTCATGGAAAGTGAATAATGGAGTGAATTTTTTAGCATGAATGAAAATTATGAAGAAAAGGGAAGAAAGAATTGTTCACACCACATTTCATGAGGATAACAACCACTGAGCCTAAATGACCATACCTTTACACTCAACCGCGTTACAAACCTTGAAAAGACTTTTTTGATCTTGAGTGAGCTGAAACAAGTGTTGATTGGCAAATAAGGACAAACCTATGAGTGAAATCATGCATAGTGTTCATCTTTGTGAGTGTGAGTGTTGTTTTTGATTTCGGAACTATAAATTATTGAACCATTGTGTGTGAACATGGAATCATTCTTTGTGTGAGGGAATTTGAGTACCTTTGTTGAACTTGAACTTGCATTTGAAGCAAGTATTGTGAACTTGAGAATCTTTGATAATGGTGAGTCACAACTTGAATCTTTGAGTGCACAATTGATCATCGCATGAGTAAGTTGAGTCTTTTTGTGTGCATTCATGATTGAATCTTGTGTAGCACTATTTGAGATATCCTTTTTGAACTAATGAACTTGAGTTTTACTCGAGGACAAGAAAAAGTTTAAGTTTGGGGGGGGGGGGGTTGATGAGTCTACGATTTGGACTCATTTAGGGCTTTATTTGGATAGA
>JAJOOO010033114.1:0-21224 GCA_029582685.1 Solanum piurae
AAAATTATCGGTTAGTAAATATATGTCTATGAAATATTATCTATATCGGAATGAATTTTTGGATTGGTCAAAAAATATAAAAATAAATATTAACAAATGTAACAGATAAAATGAATATATATATATAAAAAAATAAAAAAATAAAAAATATAAAATATAAAAAACGTAATCAATGACATGTAAAAAATATAATTTTAAAATTAATTAAATAAATAAGAAAAATCCTAAATTTTGATAAATAAGGATAGTTATCGATAAATTTATAAAAATTTATAAAAAATGTATTTTAAACTATTAAATAAATAAAATTTAAAAGTTACCAATTTTGAAAATGTTAGGCCAAAATTGGGTGTCAACAGTTGAAGCTTTCTTTTTTTATTTGAAATTATGTAGCAACTGTTTGTGTTTAATTTTCTGATTCTCTTAAATGTTCCATATGTATGGTCTAAAATGATTTGAGAATCAAGTCACGAGAGTAATATAAGGTTGTCGTGAGAGTAATAATGTTTATAATGAGATATCGATTTGTGGGTGTGCTTAGCAAAGTTTGTCATTTGTTTGGTTTAAAATTTCTGATTTTTGTTCAAATTTGAAGGCTATAGTCTGCATCTTTCTTGGACTACCTTTTAAGTAAGGGTTCTTGTTGAGCTAAAGTGTAAAAGGTAAAAGTTAGTTACAAGTTTGTTAATAAGTAGTTACAAAAGTTAGTTATGATTAATTATGGTTAGATAACTTAACTAGTCTAGTTAGTTAGTTGCTTCACACCTTTATATAGTGATGTATAGGTATCATTGTAAATACTATTGTAGTCCTGATAAACTAAAAAAACTTCCACTTTTCTCTCTTCTTCTTAGCTTACTATTTTCTAATTCATTCACCATTGTTGGTGCTTAACATGGTATAAGAGCTTAAGGTGTTACTCAGTTGATTGTGTTAGCTTTCAGTGCAGTAGAAGACTCAAGTTACTGCATTGTCCTAGCAGTGCCCAACAAGTATGGACTGATTTAAGAGAGATATTTGACAAAGTAGATGGCTCTAGAATCTTCTATCTGCATAAGGAGATTGCCACACTGCAACAAGGACTTATGTCTGTTTCTAGCTACTTTCCAGACTCAAGGAGTTGTGGATGGAATATGACTCACTAATGCCCTATCCTTGTTGTGCTTGTGAGAGTTCTAAGACCTATGAAGAGCAATTTGAGTACCAGAGACAGATGCAATTTCTCTTAGGTCTACGTGAATCTTATAATAAATCTAGAAGTCAGATTATGATGCTTCATCCAGCACCAGGTGTAAACAAAGCTTATTCCCTTGTAATGGTTGAAGAAAGTCAAAGAATCCTTGGTAAATGTAATACAGTAGGAAGTGATCACTCTATTTCTGCTAACGATGGTGGGATGAATGAGGCTATGGCCTTTTTTAGAAGTGGCAAGGGACAAATGCGAAGATCAGGATCTACTTCACATTCATGGTCTAATCCCCCTATTGGAACTGGTTTTAGATCTAATAAGAAACAATTTAAAATCAATAGCACTCTTTACTGTGATTATTGTAACTGGAAGGGTCACATTAGAGATACTTGTTACAAATTGCATGGATATCCTGCTGATTGGAAAGGTAAAAGGAGAAACAATACTAGTCCTATTTCAGCTAATCTTGCAGGATTCAACAATGCTCCTGGACTGCTTATGCATCATCAGAATGCTTCAACATTGAATAGTCAAGGAGAAACTAATGATCCTAGTTCCTCTAAGATCTCAACTACTGGACCTTCTGGTGTGTCCTCCCATCAACATCATCAGTTTAATCCTCATTTCTCTCCACAGCAGTACATGCATCTCTTGCAACTGATAGAGTCAGATAATGAGAAGAGAAATTGTCATACTCTATTCATGCATCAGGTATGATGATTTGTCCTTCTCTCATTCGTGATGATGACAAATGGATCATTGATACATGAGAATCAAAACAAATAGTACACAGTTTGAGTATGTTAACACAACACAGTCCCTTAGATAGAGCTCTTTGTAACAAAGTACATCTACCTACTGGTAGCCTTGCATATGTCGGTCACATTGGTTCTTCTCAAGTGTTAGGAGGAGCTTAGATCTCAAATGTGCTACACAACCCTGATTTTCATTATAATCGTCTATCAGTATCCAAGCTAACAAGGGAACTAAATTGTTGTTCTATCTTTTATCCTAATCACTCTGTTTTTACGGACCTCTCCAGTGGGAATGTTAGGGGGACTGGCACACTAGAGAATTATCTATATGTGGTTCATGTAGATACTCAATTGAAGACTCATGGACCTCAATTGAAGTCTCAGTAGGATCAAGCTAATAATGCTAATGTGGCTTCCTTTACTAGACCTAACAACTTGATTTTATGGTATCAAAGGCTGGGTCATGTACCTGTTAGTGTATTGAGAACACTTAGTTGTTTCAAACATATGTGTTCTTCCTTTACTGATATATGTATTGTGTGTCCTTTGGCTAAGCAAGCAAGATTACCTTTTCCCCTAAGTACTACCACTACAACAATTTGTTTTCATACATTACATGCTGATGTGTGGGGTCCCTATAGAGTTCATACTCATGACAATAAAAGATATTTCCTTACCTTGATTGATGATTACTCTAGATATACTTGGTTGTTACTGTTGAACTCTAAATCTGAGGTTATAGTAGCATTACATAACTTTTTTACTATGATTAACACTGTTTTTACCAGCACCATCAAAGTATTGAGATCTAATAATGGTTGCGAGTTTTTAAACTCCTAAGTTTCTGATTTACTTAAATTATTGGGGGTATTGCATCAAAGTTCCTGCACTTATTTCCCACAGCATAATGGGTTTGTGGAGAGATAACATCGACATGCTCTTGAGATGGCAAGATCCTTGAGATTTCAGTGTCACCTTCCTCTCAGATTTTGGGGAGAATGTGTTCTCACAAGTGTGTACTTAATAAACAGAATACCCTCCACTATTCTTAAGGGTAAAACTCCACAAGATATGTTGTATCAAACTCTCCCTTCTCTTGATTATATTAGAGTGTTTGGCTGTCTTGCATTTGCTTCTGAGGTAAAGAAGACTGACAAAAATGCCTCAAGAGTTATTCCAGCTGTGTTTGTTGGTTATTCTAGTCTTTAAAAGGGATACAAACTCTACGGTTTACATACAAAAACTTTCTTGTCAGAAGAGATGTTGTGTGTAAAGAGTTCATCATTTTATTTTAGCATACGAGTCCTTCCAATTCTCCTCTCTTTCCTGTACTCCAATTCACTAGAGACAATTCTACTTCCACTGACATACCTTGTGCAGAAATTCCTTTGTGTGATCAGGCCTTTATTGAGGCTTCTCACTTCTTTTTGAATCATGAGTGTCATTACCCTCACTTCCCATTCCTACACCTGAGTATGTTGGCCTTAGAAGATCCTCTAAATAAACTAAACCCCCTATATGGATGACTTATTTTATCACTCCTAAGACTAGGTCGGCTTGCTTATATCCTGTCTCCAATCATGTATCCTATGCTCTTCTATATGATGCATATGATACTGCACTATCTACTTACTCATATGTCTATGAGCCTACATCATTTACTAAGGCTTCTTCTCATACTCAATGGGTTGATGCCATGAAGGCGGAAATCAGTGCTTTAGAAGACAACAACACATGGAGCATTGTTGACCTTCCTCCTGGAAAGTATCCTATTGGTTGTAAATGGGTCTTTAAGGTCAAATATTTGGCCTTAGGGGGTAGTTGAGAGGTGAAAGGCAATATTGGTAGCCAAGGGCTTCAATCAGAAGGAGGGGATAAACTATACTGAAACTCTTTCTCCAATTGCTAAAATGGTCACAATTAGATCAGTTTTGGCTGTTGCTGCTGCTAAAAATTGGTCTATTTTTCATATGGATGTCCATAATGCCTTGTTACAGGGTAATCTTCTTGAGGATGTATACATGGTGGTCCCACCTGATTTTTGTAAGTTTGAGGAGTCTCATAAAGTATGCAAGCTTCACAAATAACTCTATGGTCTAAAGCAGGCCCCTAGACAGTGGAACCTGAAGTTAACTGAGGACTTACTTCAGCTTGGGTTTGTTTAGAGTCACTATGACTACTTTCTATTCACTAAGTAGAATAGTATTGCCTTGGTTGTAGTACTTGTGTATGTGGATGATCTTTTTGTTACTGGGAGTTGTGATTCCTTGATTGTTCAAACCAGGAATGATCTTCAGCTCAAGTTCAACATGAAGGATCTTGGGGAGTTGACATTCTTCCTTGGCATTGAATTTTCTAGGTCCAAGAAGGGGTATTTTATGAACTAGTGCAAATATGCCTTGGAACTTATTTCTGAGATGGGATTAAGTGGTGCAAAACCAGTTCACACTCCATTAGATCCTAATGTAAAGATTACTTCTATTGAATATGATTCACATGTACTAGGTGATTCAAGAACCATACAAACAGACAAGCCTTTGAATGATATTGGGAGATATCAAAGATTAGTAGGGATTTTATTATATCTCACTATCACCATGATAGACATATCATTTGTTGTTAAAGTTTTGAGTCAGTATATGTATGCTCCAAAAGAGTCTCACATGGAAGCAACTCTCAGGGTAGTCAGATATATTAAAACAGCTCCACTGTTAGGCCTGTTTATGCCTTCACAAAGTTAAGAATCACTAATTACCTACTATGACTCTAATTGGGGTACTTGTGTGCAATCAAGGAAGTCTGTCACAGGCTATCTCGTAAAATTTGGTGATGCTATTATCTCTTGGAAATCAAAGAAACAAGAAATTATTGCTTGGACCTCTGCTGCAGCTGAGTTCAGGAGTATGGCATCAGCAGTAGCTGAAATCACATGGCTCAATAGGCTATACAAGGAGTTAGGAGTCAGTATTAAACAACCAGTAGATCTGTTTTTTGAGATCAAAGCTGCAATTCAAATTGCATCTAATCCCATTTTTCATAAAAGAACAGGCATTTTGATATTGATTGCTACTTTGTTAGAGAAAAGATATAACAAAATATGATCAAGACTCAACATGTATCGACAAGAGATCAACTAGGACACTTACTTACTAAAGGACTTTGGAAAACTCCATATCTACACTTAATGTCCAAGATGGGATTGAAAGACATCTTTCAGCCATTAGCTTGAGGAGAGGTGTTGAGCTAAAGTGTAAAGGGCAAAAGTTAGTTACAAGTTTGTTAATAAGTAGTTACAGAAGTTAGTTATGATTAAATATGGTTAGGTAACTTAACTAGTCTAGTTAGTTAGTTGTTTCACACCTTTATATAGTGATGTATAGGTATCATTGTAAATACTACTGCAGTCCTGATGAACTGAATAAACTTCCACTTTTCTTTCTTCTTCTTAGCTTATTGCTTTCTCATTCATTTACCATTGTTGGTTCTTAACATGGTATCAGAGCTTAAGGTGTTACTCAATTGATCGCGTTAGCTTTCAGTGTAGTAGAAGACTCGATGTACTGCATTATCCTAGAAGCTAGTGAAGATCTCAATTGTAGCTGTAGTTTATCATGCCGACTGATTCTTCAACCAGTGCAGTTCAATGAGGAACTAAAATGGTGGATTCTCATCATCCTTTCTTCCTGCAATCGTGTGATACTCCAGGTAGTTCTCTGGTCTGTATTCTACTGTTTGGGTCTAAGAATTTTTCATTATGGAGTATATCTATGAAGATAGATCTTCTAGGTAAGGGGAAGATAGATCTTCTAGGTAAGGGGAATATAGGATTTACTAATGGAAAATGTAGTAATTATAAGTTCAATGCATCTCTACATGATCTATGGGAAAAATGCAATGTTATAGTGCTATCATGTATAATAATTTTTGTTAGTAGGTAATTATTGTGTCACACCCCGAGGCTACCCCTTGGACGCAACATGGGACCTAGGATCACGAATGACCCCAAGCTAACCCTGTTGGCATAATCATAAGCATACTAGAGATAAACTAAACAATAACATGGTGCAGAAGCTAAATCATAATAAACTGAAATGATGGGGAATACCCATATACTGATCTAAACATAAGAAAATTGTGAGTTTAAATACAAGTGAGAAATCAAACTCTAAGACTAAAGCTTAAACTAACTATGTCTGAGAAAAAGCCTCTATGGACTAGAAATGTTGGGACATGCCCCAGCTAGATCTAGCAAAATCTAGAACTAAAGCTAAAAGCGATAAAATAATCATGTCACTAGTCCTCGAAGAATGAGGAATCACCATTGATACTGCTGAACTGAAGATCGAGAACCGATCTATGCGTGATCTGACTGCTGAGGACCTCAACTTACATCACGAAAAGATGTAGCGCAGAGTATGCATCAATACTTGAAAGGTACTGAGCATGTATGATAGAAGAACAATGAACAATAACATAACTGAACAAGCAATAAAGCAATGACATGATTTGAACATGATAAGGATACTAAAAGTGTTGAACATGGCAAAAATGAATGCAATGACCAAGTTTATAACATGCTGAGACTGAATACTAACTAATAACATGGTCAATGCAATAGAATCTGACTGAACTGTAAGGGAGCTACTAATAAACGACATAAAACCACATGAGCTAAATGTGGATTCCGATGTATACCTCCATCAAGAGGACCCAATATACCCTGCCAAAGGCATAGAGGCATGCTCGTGTGATCACTAAAATGATACCCACAGAGGGGACTTATAACCTACGGGGCACCTAGTTCTGGGACTTGAGGTTTACTGACCCTAGTCCACTCGGTATTAAGCTTCCCATATGATTAAGTAGTTAATATTTTATGATTGTATTACTGTACTACTGGATAGATCAAAACTGATATACAAACTAAGAATGCACATTTATATACTGAAAATAATGCATTCGAAATCTGAGGCATGTTTATATATATCTGAATTTACTAACCTAACATGTGTAATTCATGAACTAAAAGAACTACAAAGTTAGGGTTCTGAATTTATGCATGAATTCAGGCAAGACAATACTATAATGATATAATATGATTTGGATAATTCAAACAGGTGAAAACCCAACAGTTCTAACATTCAAGAAACCCTAAGTCTAGATAATAATGAGGGAATCAAGAATCTGACTAAAAACTAGGGACCTAATGGGTAGAAGAAACCCATTAGTGAAATCCCACATACCTGGTGACGAATTTCACGGAGAAGTCTTTCGATTTCGGTGTTGTAACTGATGGAACCTTGTTGCGATCTTGAACTACAGTTTGGTCACCTCTTTCTTCTTTCTACGCTCTAAGTTTCTAAGTTTTGATTAATGATTTGACTTAGGTAAGTTCTAGTTATGTTTCTAAGATAAAAATGACCAAAACCATGTAGTTTAGGGGTCCAATGCATAAGGAAAAGACCCAAAGACCTCTGACTTAACTGCTATCGGGGTCACCGACGGACGGGACTGACGAACCGTCGATCAACTGACGGTCCGTCCTAGCCATCCGTCGATCATTACTGAGGTTGAAATTTGGGGTGTCGATCCACGGACAATGGTTCGTGACCTGACCTACGGACCGTAGGTCTGGCCGTGGGTCAACATTTAGCCAAATTTATCTCTTAGGTTCTGGAGGAGGTTTCTGATGCAAACCACGGACAACCAGCACGGGCCGTGGTTATGATGGTCATGATTTACACCTGCAACTTCAAGAAATCTGTTTTAAGGTCTGTTTTCGGATACGGGGTGTTACATACTGAGTGTAATAGTCTATGCTAGCAGTGCTCAACAAGTATGGACTGATGTAAGAGAGATATTTCACAAAGTAGATTGCTCTAGAATGTTCTATCTGCATAAGGAGAATGCCACATTGCAATAAGGACTTATGTTTGTTTCAAGCTATTTTTCTAGACTAAAGGAGTTGTGGATGGAATATGACTCACTGAAGCGCTGTCCTAGTTGTGCTTGTGAGAGTTCTAAGACCTATGTAGAGCACTTTGAGTACCAGAGTTAGATGCAATTTCTCTTATGACTAAATGAATCTTATAATCAGTCTAGAAGTCAGATTATGATATTTGATCCAGTCCCAGGTGTAAACAAAGCTTATTCCCTTGTAATGGCTGAAAAAAGTTAGAGAATCCTTGGTAAATCTAATACAGTAGGAAGTGATCACTCTGTTTATGCTAACGCTGGTGGGATGAACGAGGCTATGGCCCTTTTTAGTAGTGGTAAGGGACATATGTCAAGATCAGGATCTACTTTATATTCAGGGTCTAATCCTCCTACTGGAACTGGTTTTAGATCTAATCAGAAATAATTTAAAAACAATAGAACTTTTTAGTGTGATTACTGTAACTGGAAGGGTCAAATTAGAGCTACTTGTTACAAATTGCATGGATATCCTGCTGATTGGGAAGGTAAAAAGAGAAACAATGCTAGTCCTATTTCAGTTAATCTTGCAGGATTCATCAATGCTCCTGGACTGCTTATGCATTATCAGAATGCTTCAACATGGAATAGTCAAGGAGCAACTAATGATCCTAGTTCATCTAAGATCTCAACTACTACACCTTCTGGTGTCTCCTCCCATCAACAACAACAATTTCATCCTCATTTCTCTCCACAGCAGTACATGCAGCTCTTGCAACTAATAGAGCCAGATAATGAAACAACAATTATGATACTACTACTACTGTTCATGCATCAGGTATGATGATTTGTCCTTCTCTCATTCCTGATGCTGACAAATGGATCATTGATATAGGAGCATCCTAACACATGGTACACAGTTCGAGTATGTTCACACAACACAGTCACTTAGATAGATCTCTTTGTAACAAAGTACATCTACGTACTGGTTGCCTTGCACATGTCAGTCACATTGGTTCTTCTCAAGTGTTAGGAGGAGCTGAGATCTCAAATGTGCTACACATCCCTGAATTTCACTATAATGTTCTATCAGTATCCAAACTAACAAGGGAACTAAATTGTTGTGCTATCTTTTATCCTAATCACTATGTTTTTTAGGACCTCTCAAGTGGGAATGTGAGAGGAACTGGCACACTGGAGAATGATATGTATGTAATTCATGTAGATACTCAATTGAAGACTCAGGGACCTCAATTGAAGTCCTAGCAGGATCAAGCTAATACTACTAATGTGGTTTCCTCTACTAGACCCAACAACTTGTTTTTATGGCATCAAAGGCTGGGTCATGTACTTGTTAGTGTACTGAGAACACTTCGTTGTTTCAAACATTTGTCTTCTTCATTTACTGATATATGTACTGTGTGTCCTTTGGCTAAGCAAGCCAGATTACCTTTTCCCCTAAGTACTACCACTACAACAACTTGTTTTCATACATTACTTGTTGATGTGTAGGGTCCCTATAGAGTTCTTACTCATGACAATAAAATATATTTCCTGACTTTGGTTGATGGTTACTCTAGATATACTTGGCTGTTACTATTGAACTCTAAATCTTAGGTTATAGTAGCATTATAGAACTTCTTAACAATGATTAACAATGTTTTTTCCAGCACCATCTAAGTGTTGAGATCTGATAATGTTGTGAGTTTTTTAACTCCCAAGTTTCTGATTTACTTAAATCATTAGGGGTATTTCATCAAAGTTCATGCACTTATACCCCACAGCAGAATGGGATTGTGGAAAGAAAACATCGACAAGTGTGTACTTAATAAATAGGATACCTTCCACTATTTTTAAGGGTAAAACTCCTAATGAGATGTTGTATCAAACTCTCCCATCTCTTGATCATATTAGATTGTTTGGTTGTCTTGCATTTGCTTCTGAGGTAAAGAAGACTGACAAATTTGCCTCAAGAGATGTTCTTGCTGTGTTTCTTGGTTATTCTAGTCTTCAAAAGGGATACAAACTCTATGGTTTACATACAAAGACTTTCTTTGTCAGCAGAGATGTGCTTGAAGAGTCCATTTTTCCATTTCGTTATATGAGTCCTTCCGGTTCTCCTCTCTTTCCTGTACTCCAATTCACATAAGACAATTCTACTTCCACAGACATACCTTGTGCAAAAATTCCTTTGTGTGATAAGGCCTTCACTGAGGCTTTTGACTTCTCTTTGAATCTTGAGTCCAGTCCTCCTGTGTCATTACCTTCACTTCCTATTCCTACACATGAGTCTGTTGGCCTTAGAATATCCTCTAGACCAACTAAACCCCCTATATGGATGATTGATTTTATCACTTTTAACACCAGATCTGCTTGCTTATACCCTGTCTACAATCATGTATCTAATGCTTTTCTATCGGCTTCCTATGATGCTTCACTAGGTGCTTACTTTTCTGTCTATGAGCCTACATCATTTACTAAGGCTTCTTCTCATCCTCAATTGGTTGATGTCATGAAGGCTGAAATCAGTGCTTTGGAAGCCAACAACACATGGAGCATTGTTGACCTTCCTCCTGGAAAGCATCCTATTGGTTGTAAATGGGTGTTTAAGGTCAAATATTTGGCCTCAGGGGCTGTTGGGAGGTACAAGGCAAGATTGGTAGCCAAGAGGTTCAGTCAGAAGGAGGGGAGAGACTATACTGAAATTTTTTCTCCTGTTGCTAAAATGGTCATAGTCAGATCAGTTTTGGTTGTTGTTGCTGCTAAAAATTGGCCTATTTTTTAAGATGGATGTCCATAATGCCTTCTTACAGGGTGATCTTCTTGAATATGTATACATGGTGGTCCCACCTGGTTTTAGTAAGTCTGAGGAGTCTCATAAAGTATGTAAGCTTCACAAAGCACTATATGGTCTCAAGCAGGCCCGTAGACGGTGGAACCTGAAGTTAACTAAGGATTTACTTCAGATTGGGTTTGTTCAGAGTCACTATGACTACTCTCTATTTACTAAGCAGAATGGTACTGACCTGGTTATGGTACTAGTGTATGTGGATGATCTTCTTGTTACTGGAGCTGTGATTCCTTGATTGTTCAAATCAGGAATGATCTTCAGCTCAAGTTCAACATGAAGGATCTTGGTGAGTTGACATTCTTCCTTGGCATTGAATTTGCTAGGTCCACGAAGCGGTATGTTATGAACCAGCGCAAATATGCCTTGGAACTTATTTCTGAGATGCGATTAAGTGGTGCAAAAACAAGTTCACACTCCACTAGATCCTAATGTAAAGCTAACTTCTATTGAATATGATTCACATGTATAATGTGATTCAAGAACCATACAAACAGACAAGCCTTTGAAGAATATAGGGAGATATCAAAGATTAGTAGGGAGGTTATTATTATCTCACTATGACCAGGATAGACATATCATTTGTTGTTCAAGTTTTAAGTAAGTATATACATGCTCCAAAAGAGTCTCACATGAAAGTAGCTCTCAGGGTAGATAGATATATTAAAACAGCTCTAGGGTTAGGCCTGTTTATGCCTCCACAAAGTTTATAATTACTAACTACCTACTGTGACTCTGATTGGGTACTTGTGTGCAATCAAGGAAGTCTGTCACAGACTATCTTGTAGAATTTGGTGATGCTATTATCTCTTGGAAATCGAAGAAACAAGAAATTGTTGCTAGGAGATCTGTTGAAGCTGAGTTCAGGAGCATGGCATCAGCAGTAGCTGAAATCACATGGCTCATTGGGCTATACAAGGAGTTAGGAGTCAGCATTAAACAACTAGGAGATTTGTTTTGTCACAGCAAAGCTGCAATTCAAATTGCATCTAATCCCATTTTTCATGAAAGAACTAAGAATTTTGATATTAATTGCTACTTTGTTAGAGAAAAGATATTACAACATATGATAAAGACTCAACAAGAGATCAACTAACAGACTTACTTACTAAAGGGCTTTGGAAAACTCCACATCTACAATTAATGTCCAAGCTGGGATTGAAAGACATCTTTCAGCCATCAACTTGAGGAGGGGTGTTGAGCTTAAGTGTAAAGGGCAAAAGTTAGTTACAAGTTTGTTAATAAGTAGTTACAGAAGTTAGTTACGATTAACTATGGTTAGGTAACTTAACTAGTCTAGTTAGTTAGTTGTTTCACACCTTTATATTGTGATGTATAGGTATCATTGTAAATACTACTGCAGTCCTGATGAACTGAATAAAATTCCACTTTTCTCTCTTCTTCTTAGCTTATTGTTTTCTCATTCATTCACCATTGTTGGTGCTTAACAGTTATTCGAATTTTGAATCTGCCTGAAGAATGTAAGGTTTGTTTATATGATACGTTAATCTTGATTCGTGGAATGTGTAGCCTTAATTTCTGTTGGTTATTGCCTCTAGTTAGCCTTAAATTGTTCATCTCAAGTAATATCCTCTGTCCTTTTAGTTGTATTATGATCATGTTGTTGAACGGATGCTAAAACATGTCTTTTCCACTGACCATCTCTTTACTAGAGTTGCCGATATTAAGTTTTAATTTTTTTTTATTCATGTTTGATGATTAATAAAGTATATGCCGTAAGCTGTGATATCAATTTTCCTTCATGTTTATAAGTTATTTTAGTTTTGCTTAGTATGTCCTACTTTGCTCCCTTTCTTTTTGTTCACTGTTTGAAGCAAAATACTTCATTTTTCCTTAGTACTTCTTAAAACTTGCATCCATGGGGGTCCTAAGTTTCCTCTCCTTTAACCATTGCAAAGTGTTTAGCACGAGCTCTTAAAAAGTCATTGCCTCGCTTTGTGGCTACTTGAGGAGAATTATTTTTATTTTTTCTCGAATTGTCCGTGAGCTATAGAAGCGACTCTTTGATTGTTGTATTTGTCCAATTACTCCCTTTGTAAGATGGTTTCAAGTAGTATCTTAGTAAGGTGCTAACATTTAGCTTATTGCTTGCTTGGATTGGGTTACTGTGATGGTGTCACTTTGATTTCATTTATGAAAGTTGATTATGTCATAATCACTCTTGGTTACTATTGCCTACAATATTATTAAAAAGAGTACTAATAAAAATTATTATGTCTATTTGCTCCATTATCTTGTGAAATCTTATCTTCTTCATACTAATTCTTATCATTTGTTGTGCATGAATGAACCTCCTCCTATTGCATTTCTCCTAAGTTGGGCCAATCCCAACATCCTCTTGAGTCTGCCTCGTTAGGAAAGCTGAAGTACAGGGTTGGAATTTTAAATTGCAAGCCTTCGAACGTCCAAAATGGGTTGTATACATGTTGTGTACAGCAGTATACATGTTGTATACAGCAGTATACATTGATATACGAGTCAAAGTGTTGAAATACTGGTTGAAAACAGAGATGCAGGTTGGGTCAAATCCCAAAAAATTGATTTTCACTTCTCTTTATTTATCCTACTTTATTATTATTTGTATGTTTGCCTAACTCTAACCTTTTATTTGATTTGGTTTAATTTAATCGAATTCCCCAAAAGATGAACTATATTCTTTATGTTAGTTTATTTTAATAAAATTTTATTTTTTCTCAACTCTTGTATTTTTATTTTAATCAAATATCTTTTGTCAAACCTTTTTACTTATTCTTCAATTGATTTAAATAGTTTCATACTTTAAGTAATCAAATTGGTTCAAATTATTATTAAAATGATTCAAAAAATAAATTTTAATTAATCTAGTTTTGTTAAAATTCTATTCACTTATAATTAATTTCAAATATTATAATTAAGGTTCCCCTTTTCTAAAAAAAATAAAAATCTGTTCTTTGTTTAACTATTTTTTTAGTTAATATTAAATGTCATTTTTATAATTATATTTCTAAAAAATAGTCAAAATATATTCTAATCAAGTTGTAGGACAACCGCGTGTTAGCGGGCACTTCAAATGCTTTAAAAACCTTTTTGAAGTGTAAATGAGAACCTCTTACCCATTTCTCTAAATTTTAAAAGACTTAATCTGTTAGAGTCTTTTTAAATTATAAGTTTTCTTAATTTCTTTAAAAAATTAAGTGATGACTCTTTTCTAAGTATTTTTTTCAAATTGTTTTACACTTAGAATATTTCAAAAGTGATTTTTCTAAAGATAGTAAAATTACCGCATACCAATGAGATATTGGCAACTCATGTATTACTACATAGAGTTTTGTTCAAAGAAAAAATGATTTTCACTTTTGTTTAGTTCGATATTTGTGTCGATTCTGTTCTTTCTTTAGTAAAAATGTAAAGGAAAATATTGGTTGTGACACTGATTGAAGCTTTTCTCTAGGAATGCGAGTATAATTTAAATTCTATCCCTGTTTGTTAGTTAACTTATGTGTGAATGCTTTCTTCTTCTTTTTCTTTTGTTTGAGTAATAGCAGTTAGCGTTTATCTAAAGTATCGAGGTTTAAGTTTTCATTTAGCTCATTCATGGCTCGAATAAGATGTGATTTGAGTTTATCTTAAGCTTAAAGACACGTATGATGGTTTGGCTGTTTTGAGTGTGGTTTAAAGTTACCAATTCCAAGAGAGTTATCTTCATAAGCATTTGCATGTTTCCGTGTTTCAGATAACATATTCTTTCCGCAACCTAATCTTTTCGTATTCTCGTTATTTACATGTACACTTCGGGAGCAAAATGGAGTCTCTTTGAAAGACTCTCACTACGATATAGCCTCTTGCTGCCGATAAATTTTGAGAGCATGCATTCTCTTTTACTATGTGTCTCTTGCTTCCTTGAAACTCATCCAAACTAAATGGCAAAGGCAGCCATAAAATCTTGAAAAATTACTCTATTTTTAGTCGTTATTCTTTTGCTTTTACTGATTTTTGATGATCTGTATTATGTGGAATCTTTTGCTCTTTGATTGTTGTTATTTTGGGGTTAATCTTTAACCAACAATAGAGTAGTTATCTATAGCTTTTCATTCAACAAACTTTTAAAAATATGTTAATTGCGCCAGTTGAGCTGTTCTAAAGTTTTTTTTAAAAAGGCTATTATTAAAGACTTGGCAGTGTCTTTCCAAAAGATAAAATAAAATTCTTTATCTTTAACTCATTTTTTTGTGAAATATTTTCAAAAGCAAGGAGAGGTCATTTTTTCTTTATATATATATATATTCATGAATTATGAATGAGCAAGTTTGGTTTAAACAAATCACTTATCTATTTTTATACTAATTAAAGAACTAATAAACCTTTGACGACATATTCTTAACAAGTATAAGATTTATTATGATTAACCAAAGCTAGTGATTTTTTTTTAATTTTCTTATTCCTTGGCTCAAAAACATGATGTTACTTTTGGTATATAAAAATAGATATACTTCCAAATCATTTTCTCAATATATTCTTTTAACAAATTTGGTTTTTTTACCCTTGATTTGTTTTTTTACAAAAAACTTTTGCTTACTCGACCATTATATTTTTCTTTTTAAATACGGATTAAGTAACTACAAGTTATATCATATCTTATTTTAATTAACCTAAGTTTGACCGGTAACCGTCTTTAACGGATCTTAAAGGATGCTTAACCCCTTTCCTTTAGGATAACTAGAACTTTTACCCAGAATCTTTTTAAGCTAGTAGACCATTTAATTGGAGTCAATTTTAATATTACTTAGTTAAATATTTAGGTATCCTAATTAACTTTTAAAAATAATTAAGTGGCAACTTCTTAAGTTAATTGTTTAGAAATCACCAATATGTTGTACACCATTTGGATCTCGAGTTAAAATGGGTTATAACACCCCTAAATGCCCAAAAATAGAGTGAAAATAGTGATGATTCACGTACTTCTCCCCCAACGCTATAGGTTTTGTGAAAATATCGATCTGAAGCTATTTCACTATAATATTCATAGGGCCCCTAAATGCCCAAAAATAACGTAAAAATGGCGAGGCTTCATATAATTTTCCTCCAACTCCCTATGGGGGATTTCGTAAAGGTTTTGCAAATAATCGACCAGAAGCCATATCGCCAAAATATTCATGGGTTAACACACATGAAAAACTGAAAAATCACTTAATTCGTGTAAATTGACTCTTAAATGCCCAAAAGTAACGTAAAAATGGTGAGGCTTCACGTACTACTTCCCAACTACCTACGGAGGGCTTCGTAAAGGTTTTGCAAAAATATCAACGGAAGCAATATCACCAAAATATTCATAAGTTAACACACACGAAAAACTGAGAAAATTGCCTAACACCTATAAAATGGCTCCAAAATACCCAAATTTTTTTGTAAAAATGGTGATGCTTCACGTACTACTCTCACTCATCCTCCTATGTCGATTGTCGAGCCCATCATGTTCTGCTTATCATTTACATGAAGATAGACATTTTATAGCAGTAGGATGAACTTTTAGTGGATAAAATTAATTTGCATTAAATTAGTTCAATGATTTTAGTCCATATCAAATTTATTTAATGAAACTCTTTACATTTTCTTGATTTTAACAACAAAAAAGAAAGGGATAAGACACAAGTAAGCCCAGACTATGACCGAAATCTCAGAGACACCTAAACTTAATTAGGTTTCTACTACCCCCTCCCCCAAACTAATTTAGAATACAATAAATACACCATAAATACTGACGTGGCAGAGAGAGAGTGTATGCACTCTCTTGAAGGCAAGTGATGAGTAAACAAATCTGACACATGTCATTTTTAATTGGTAACTTTATTTTTAGTTAATATACATATTTATTGATATTAAAACTTATTTATATTTAATTATTTTCGTTTCTTTCTTTGTACAATATTTATTTTAATTTCTTTCTCACCGGTTTGGATGAGCGTGGACAAGTTCGGGATTCATTATCGCTTTCCGCTTGGAGTGGCTCACCCCAACTTTTTATTTTTTTCTTTCATTAATCTCTTATCTTTTCACTTTTAATTATTTTTTAAAAATTATGTGTATTTTTTTTAAAAAAAGTAAAAAGTGTTATTTAATTTTAGCTTTTTGATTTTTATTGTTTTATTTGATTTTCTTCACTTATTTTGATATCCACTAGAAATTAACTTATTTTAAATACACTATGTTCGGAATCAAATTTGAAATCAAATCAAAAGGAAAGAACAAAGAAAATAAAAAGAGTAAATAAAATTTGTCACGCCCTGAGCCTACACCCTGGGTGGGACTGGCACTCGAAGACCATTGCAGGCCCCAAGCGAACCCTTGGCCTGGCTTAGTTATTCAACAGAAGACTTAAAACACAAGAATAGTCTAAATAAAGAACTTGTGAAATAAACTTAGAATGTCTCAAATGGAGCATTCAACTGGCCAAAATGGCTACTCAAGTCTCATAGGAAAACATCTGAAATACAAAGCTAAAAGACTCATAACTAACTGTCTGACTATCTATGGAGCCTCTAAAACAACTGAGATGGATGTTGGGACAAACCCCACAACATCCTAATGATTTGAAAATAAACTGAAAGCAATAAAAGGAGTCCTCCGGAATGTAAAGAGGCTCACCAACAGACTCTGAACTGCTCACTGGATCAACGGTGAGCTGGATGCCGATCCTTGTTACATGTGTCTCCATCATAATAAGATGTAGGCCAACTAGCATCAATATATTGAATGTACGAGTATGCAAGTTGAAATGCTAAAACAAGATAGGCTTCAAAAGAATCTGAAAGGAAACTGAAGAACTTATCTGGCTCAACTCAACTCAACATAACTGAACTCATTTCAATATAAAGCAGTTTAAAACAAGTGCAAAATAAAGAAAAGTTGTTTAAGATATGATGTTAACTCTGTGTGTATTAAAAGATTCAAATAACTCTGATATGTATGTAAAAATATAAATAAACTGATGTATATAAAAATACAAAGTACTACTGTGGGAGTTTCTCTAACCGACAACCATCACATAAGAGCTATTGTTATGATACAACGATCTCCCTCACGCTGCCAGTGCATCATATACCTTGCCAAGGGCATTAGACCTAAACTACTAAGTGGATCCACTAGTCTATGCGAAAAAGATTCATCTAAAAAGTATGACCCTTTTCTACCCATGATGGCTACATAGTTTATGGAGACGTGAGATATCTGAACTCAAGCTCGTCCCCATATCGGTGCTCAATACTACTCCCAAAATATGATACTAGCTCTTTAGGTTTAAAAACATACTTCTTTCTGTGATTTGAGATTAGTTCTCAAAAACTTAGCTCAAAGGATATCTTGGAAATCAAAGTTTCCCCTCTTGCTTCATTTAGAAAACGATTACTCTTTTCTGAAACCTAGCCCAAAAACTCTTTGGAAATCACAATTTCCGTTCTTCTTTAAATGTGAAAACATTTTAAATCTCTTTGGAATACTTAGTCCCTATATAATTTTTGAAGAAATGAACTTCAATCTATACTCTTTACTCCTTACTCAACTTGAACTTTAAGTCTTAAATCAAGGTTAAAAGAATTTATAAAAGACTTCTTGAAAAGACTCTGAGAACTTCCTAGACTCGCCTCTTGACTTTCCTCGACTTTGATCCTAACTTTCCTTGAATTGGATTATGGATTCAAGTTTCATGATCTCATGTTTATGGATGATTTCATGATGTTTAGATGTACCTTAGAGTGTTGGAATCAACTAGAAAACATAGGTACATTGCTACGGAACAAGTACGAAAAGATGGGGAAGAATGGGAAGAATTGGCGTCCCTGGCGCTTTGAGAGGCGCTAGGCGCCAACCCTCAACATTCAGAGAAAAAGTTGGGGCACTCTGGCTGGCACGTCACCCCAGAACCCCACATTCAGGGCCTGCTTTGGGGAGCGCTGGCTGGCGCGACTCCCCACTCCCTTCCCCAGGTGTTTGACGACTTTTCTTCTCCGTTTTTCAACTCTAAACCTTCTAAAGTTCAATGGTTCCTTCCCCCAAACACTTAGGATCATTTTTAACCTCAATACATGATAGATTCAAACTGAAATTACACCCGTAAACATGAATCAAATCGCAAGAAACTTCAACAAGACAACCCAAAAGAATTCAAACTAATTTCATCAAGAACTCAAAGGATTTACTTTCAAATCACACATATTTCGCTGAATGGAATCATGATTGACGCGTGGATGAACTAACCCAATGCTATGCGATCTCACATACCTTTTAGGGATCACCCCCGACGAAATCCACAAGCTACCCTTGACGAAATCGACGAATCTTGCGTTCTTCTCCTTTCTCCTCTTCTCCAAGCCCTAGCATAAAATTAACATTTCTAAAACTGACTAAAATCTGAATTTACCCCAATTAAACTCCTAAAAACGAATTAGAATAATTAGGTAAGGAAAAGAATAAATTACCAATCCAAAATCCGGATTAGACTTTCCTTAATCCAACAGCCCAACTTCCAAAGGGTATAACTTACTCATACGAACTCGGAATCGCGCAAACTCAGCGGCGTTGGAAAGAACATTCAAAGAGTTTTCCAACCATATCTCGAAATACACCTAACTCATCATGATCTAGGATTTATGGACATTTGAAGTTGACCAAAACTCAACTTTTCCTAACTTAAACAAATTTTCCAGATTTTCGTTCTTTCCAAAAATGACTATTTCCAATTATTAGCTTCTTACTAGTTATTTCAAATTGCGAGATGTTATAATATCTCCCTCTTGGGCACATTCGTCCTCGAATGACATTATTCTTACTAGGCTCACGGTGTAACATCAAGTTCAAACACCCAACAAGCAAATGCAAGCAAATAACATGTTCACTCATAATTTAAAGAGTGCTAAGAAGAGAATTAGTACCTTGGTCTGCATTTTCTCCGGACTCAAAGAGATGTTGATATCTTATCTTCATATCTTCTTCATCTTCCCAAGTAGCTTCCTCAACAAATTGGTTCCTCCAAAGGACTTTGACTGATGCTATTTCCTTAGTCCTCAACTTGCGAACTTGGCGATCTAGAATCTGAACCGGAATCTCTTCATAAGATAGGCTATCCTTGATCCCAATATCTTCAGTTGGTATGATCAATGACGGATCGCCCATGCACTTCTTCAACATAGACATGTGAAATACTGGATGAACCGCGGTTAACTCTTGTGGTAGCTCTAACTCATAAGCTACATTACGGATCCTCTTGGATATTCGATAAGGTCCAATATACCGGGGACTAAGTTTCCCCTTCTTACCAAACACCCTTCATAGGTCAAAATTTTAGATATACCCAATCATTTACTTTGAAATCTAACGTCCTTCTCCTAACATCAGTGTAGGATTTCAGATGACTCGGTGCCGTTTTCAACGTCTCTTGAATCACTTTCACCTTCTCCATAGCTTGATGGACTAAATCTGGTCCTATCAACCCTGATTCACTAACTTCAAACTGTCCAATAGGAGATCAACATCTTCTCCCATAAAGAGCTTCATATGGAGCCATCTGGATGATAGAGTGGTAACTATTATTGTAGGAAAATTCAATAAGGGGTACGTCATCTTCCCAATTACCTTTGAAATCAATCACACAGGCCCTCAACATATTTTCTTAGGTCTGAATAGTGCGCTCTGCTAGACCATCTGTCTGAGAATGAAAAAGCAGTACTCAAGTTCACCTTTGAACCCAAGCTTTTCTGGAATGACTTCCAAAACTGTGCAGTAAATTGCGCACCTTTGTCTAAAATAATGGAGACCGGAACCCCTTAAAGTCTTACCACTTCTTGAATATATAGCTTAGCATAATCTTCTGCTGAATGGGTAGTCTTTACCGGCAAAAAGTGGGTTGATATCGTCATTCTATCGACAATCACCCAAATAGAATCATGATGCCTGCGAAACCTTGGTAACCATGTGATGAAGTCCATATTAATCATCTCCCACTTCCATTCCGGAAGTTCTATATTTTGAGCCAATCCACCGGGCCTTTGATGCTCCACTTTAACTTGATTGCAATTTGGACACTTAGCAACAAACTCTCCAATGCCCTTCTTCATGCTACTCCACCAATAAACTTCTCTCAAATCACGATACATCTTTGTGGAACCCGGATGAATGGAATATCCGGAGCTATGAGCTTCCTACATGATCATCTCTTGAAGTCTATCCACCATAGGTACACACAACCTTCCTTGATATCTCAACACACCATCTCCCCCTTGTTCAAAAGCTAATACTTTTTGCTTATGAACATTTACCTTCAATTCAAGAAAAATTGGGTCTTGGTCTTGCTTCTCTTTTACTTCTGACATTAATGAAGATTCAGCCCCATTCATTATCACTATTACTCCTTTTGTGGAATCCATTAGTCGGACTCCTAAGCGTTCAAGTCTATGCACATCTTTCGCCAACTCTCTCATTTCTTCCTCATCATAGGTGGTTCTACCCATAGACAACCTGCTCAATGCAT
>JAJOOO010033115.1:0-16641 GCA_029582685.1 Solanum piurae
GTTCACACAAGTGATAACGTATCAAGCTTGTGACCCACAAGTTCTCCCCCTAACCAAAACTCTCAAAGCCCTTAAGACTACATTGTGAATGCTAATTAAGTTAGAAGGAACAAGCCTATATTTATAGAGTCCTAAACCTTTCCTACAAGAAAAGAACTAGTCAAAATATTAAACCTTTTCTAAAAGGAAAACCTATTTATGGTAAGAAACTCAGGGCAAATAAACCCTAACATATTAAACTAGCACATTGTAATCCAGTTGTCCCATAAATTCATTACTACTACTTTAAAATAAGTTATGACTTATGAGACGTATGGTTCACAAAAGACGACTGATCACTTAGTAATTGAAAATCTGGGGTTTTGATTTTAATTAAACACCAATTAGGAAGGATTAAGTTTGGAGCCCCTGTAATTATATATTTTGCTCCTTGTAAGAACTCTACCCAATATTTCCCCATTATAAAATGCTTTATACTTACTCCTCTCCCCAATGTGCATTGGAAGCTTCGCGCACCAACTTAGCCTTCAAAAAAATCGTGCATATATTCTTTTGATACTCTGTTGTCCCTAATTATTTGTCTATTTTTTCTTTTATAGTTATTCTTAATTATTTATTTATTTCAACAAATAAAAAAAAGACAAAATATATTTATTTATTATACACTCAATTAATTACTTTGAAAAAAGTAGAACTTCTTGAAAATCTCAAGTTTTAAATTTATCCACTTCATAATTAATAGGGGTAAAACAGTAAATTCACTATGCCAATAATTGATTTCTTAATAGATGTGTCAATTCAATATTGGACAAGTAATTAGGGACAGAGGGAGTACTTATCAAAATTTTTTAATTCAATTATTATGTAATTAAATACTCCATCCATTCATTTTTACTTACCACTATTTGTTTTGACACACCAATTAAGAAAATAATTATTGATATAAGTATTTTATCAATTTGTCCTTATTAAATGATGTTTAGTTTAGGTCTTGAAAAATATTTGAAATAAGTATTTAATGCTGAGGGTAAAACATGAAAATAATAATTATTTTTCTTGATATGTCAAAAATAATAAGTAAAAATGAAAAATATATTTTAAGAATAAGTGACAAGTAAAAGTGAACGGACGGAGTAAAACAAATAAAAACAGAGTAAATAATCACGAAATCGAGAATGAATTCTATTGGTTCAATATAATACTCCCTCCGTTATCTTTACTTGTTTACTATACCAAAAATAATTATCCAACAATATTTGTTCAATTTGAAAACCTAGATATAATTTATCTTTTTGTGTCTATTTTATCTTTCTTATTAAATACTAATTCAATATCTAACAATTTTTTTTTTTTTAAAACATTAAATTTAATATATTTAAAGAATAATATAATAATATTGAATGGATTACTTTTTATTGGCATTGGAAGCACATCACATTATGGCAAATTTAATGAATTTTCCACTTATTTAGTATTTTGTGTAAAAGTCAATAATAAATAAATACAAGTATTATTTTTTAACTCTGCCGCCGCAGTGTATAGAAAATAGAGAAACATACATTCAAAATAAGAGAAGCAGTAGATATATATATATATATATATATATATATGTGTGTGTGTATAGTGAGTGGCCTTGGAATCAGAGACTGAAATGGGGCCCTCAAATAATGCAACACACCTTTCCCTTCCATTTCTTGTATTAGAGGGGCTCTAATAAACACTTTGCACCTAATATTTTGATTATATATTTCAAAATAAACATTAGGATCAGATTCCACCTATTTATAGTCTACTCTATTCTATTATTTAGGGATTTCTATTTTAAAATTTTTATTCACTATTTGATTCTCAAATCATTTCTTTTTTAATCTATCAACAAAAATTGTTAGCTTTTCTATAATTTAGAAATAAACTATACTTTTTTTAAAAATAATAATTCAAAAGTATTCCTTTCATGCATAAATGTTGTATCAAGTTACTCCTTCCGTTCAATAATAGTTGTCCAACAGTACTTGTCCAATTTAGAAAATGAAGATTTTTTTTTTTTTTGTGTCTATTTTACCCTTGCTATTCATTACTATTTATTATTTAACACATTTCTAAAAACATTAAATTTAATAAAGTCAAAGGATAATATAGTAATATCACCCTTACTATTTATTATTTCTGAAAAGATGTGTCAAATCAATAGTGAACAACTATTGTTGTAAGAAAGAGTATCACATAAATTGAGATAGAGGAAAAATTACTTAAATATATAATTTATTTTATCATAATCTCTAAAATTATCTATCATTTAAAAAAATTACAAAAATTCTTATTTTCCCGTCTCTCTCTTATTCTATAATTAACCCTAACACTATTTGATTTGTGTAATTTTGACATTTTTTTGGGGGTAAAAGTATGGAGAAGCCCGTGCTTTGATTATGGGTTTTGTATAATCTGAAGCTGATAAGATAAACACATACCTTATCTCTTTTTTTTGTGGAATGGAGGAATTGCTTTTGATGAACAATTCACTACTAAATAAGAGTGTTTTCTAAATATCTCTTTTTTAAAAAAAAATTAAATATTAGTTGATATATATGTATGAAATTAAATTGAGTCTTGTCTTTTTTGGTCTTGATAAAAGATTTTTTTTTAAAAAATTTACAAAATTATCCTTAGTAGAGAATTGTTAGTTAATGATAACACCACTGAATTTGAGCAGTGCTGATGAGTGTATGGACTGAAGTGGTCCACACTCCATAGGCTACCAACTCCCAAAGCCTAATATACGCTGCACTGAAGTGGTCCATGAATTGTTGCCACCTTCCACAAAATGTTATATAATTTGCCCACTTTTCAACTTTTGCACATTACTTTCACTGCCCCATTGTTCCCTACCCTGCCTTTACTTCAAATATATAATCATTGCCTAAAACATCAAGTTAGATTTTTCTTTTCAATAATATAAAGTATAAATTTTAGGAATCACATAATTTTAATATAAAATTATAATCTATCTCTGTTTAGTTTATAATTATATTAATCCCTGAAAAAGTAAAATAAATAGGATACATTATAAAATAAACCGGATACATTGAAAACTAGCCCAGATACATTATAAAATAATTTAGACTTAGGAGAGAAATAAGGGATTTTAGAGGTTTTTAGAAATAGAAGGAAATATTAGAAATAAGGGAAACATAAAACGTGTATTTCAGAAATTTATTAGTATAAAAAATATTTTCTTTATGGAGAATCTAGAGTTAACATGGATTAAACAAAAATTAAATGGTCAATATGAGTGGTGATCTAGTGGTGGAATTACTTCACCTTTAATCAGAGATTTTGGGTTCAAATCTTAGATATGAAGAAAATTCTATTGAAAACGTCACCTTTAAATTGAACTTTGCAATGAGCTTTAATGCAGACATCAGACAACGGATTGGAACAAAAAAAAAAAAAAAAAAGTAAAAAATGAAATAGACGGAATAAGATATAAACCCAAATGTCCATGTAAGCAAAAACCGTCAAACTATGATAATTGATAAAGTTAGTCTAATTTGGAGAACTAACATTTCTCTTTTTCGCCACTCGCAAAATTTAAATATAGAATAATTTCAAATTTCATTCTGCCATCGCTTTCAATCTCGCTATTTTTTTTTTCAAATTAGGATTTGGGTTTAATGCAATAATAGTGTAAAAAACTTAATATAATTCCGCCTAATATGACATATTTATTTAAGATTATTGATCAATTGTTGTTAAATAAAGTTACATAATTTTTTTTAAAAAGAAAACTTATTAATATAAATAAATTTTTAATTTTAACTATTTAAAATCACAAAATTACAAAGAAATAGAATTGCAAGACACGTCAATATCGCTGCATGAAGTGCCATAACTCCACGTCATTCCCAGACCATGCCTCTCCTTCCGAGTAGACCACCACGTCACCCTATGAATCTTCCAGCCTGGCAATGTACTGCTCCTCTTAGTTTCCACCAGCCCCCTATTACAATTCTCCACGTGGCAAAACCTGATGTTGACATCTCGTTTGCTACAGCTGTCTCCTCTTCTTCCTAACTCTTTAGCCCTACTATAAATATCACTACTTTCCTTCTATTTTACTCAGTTCTTCTTCTTCCTCCCTTGCTCAATACGCTTGATTAAAGACTTTTAAATACTCCAATATGGCTTCAAATTACATTTCTGCCACTGTTTCTTCGATCTTATTGTTCTTATTGTGTTCCTCTTCTCTCTTCGGATTTTCCATGGCTGCGCTTGTTCAGGAACAACCTCTTGTTCTCAAATACCACAACGGTGCTCTTCTTAAAGGAACCGTGACCGTTAATCTCATATGGTACGGTAAGTTTACCCCTATCCAACGGTCTATAATCGTTGATTTCCTTCAATCGTTAAACTCCCCAAAAGCCCTAAATCCTTCAGCTGCTTCCTGGTGGAAAACAACTGAGAAATATAAAATTGGTGCCTCCACTGTTACTCTAGGAAAACAAATTCTCGATGAAAATTGTTCTTTAGGAAAATCTTTGAAAAATTCACATCTTGTGTATTTGGCTTCCAAGGGTGGTTATATGGGTAGGTCGGTGAACTTAGTGTTGACGGCGAAGGATGTATTTGTGGAAGGATTTTGTAGCAGATGTGGTTCCCATGGTTCAACTCGGGGTAAAGTCCGTTTCACTTACGCTTGGGTTGGTAACTCGGAGATTCAGTGCGCCGGTCAGTGTGCGTGGCCGTTTCATCAGCCCATCTACGGCCCTCAAACGCCGCCTTTAGTGGCGCCGAACGGCGACGTTGGCGTTGACGGGATGATCATCAACGTGGCAACGGTTTTGGCGGGAACCGTGACTAACCCGTTTAACAATGGATACTTTCAGGGCCCAGCGACTGCTCCGTTGGAGGCTGTTTCGGCTTGTACCGGCATGTTTGGGTCGGGCTCTTACGCTGGTTATCCGGGTCAAACTCTGGTTGATAAGAGTACGGGTGCTAGCTATAATGCGCATGGGGTTAATGGGCGTAGGTTCTTGCTCCCTGCTATGTGGGACCCAACTAAGTCTGCATGCTCGACACTCGTTTGAAAGGGAAACAATCAGGAGGGAGAAAGAAGAAGCGGGTGGTGGGATTGGGTGTGGACGAGTCTACGTATGTTCATTGTACCTGCAGGATTTGGTGGACTGAGGAATGGCAAGTGTGGGGGTGGGTGGTTGTCGTTTTGTATGACTGTATATTCCTTTGCTTTTGTGTTTTTAAAAAAATGTGTAAAATGCAATGCCTATAGGACTATAATTAAATAATATTAGTGTTTATATAAAATATGAATTTTAAAAAAAAGGTTCTTCCTTCTTTTACTTCTTTTTCTATGTTGGTAAAACAAAATAAAGGTTTGGTTAAGTGTAGGTTTTGAGTAGTTTTAATTAAAATGAAAATTGCTGATTTAATTAATAGTTCTTTTTCGTTTCAAAATAACTGAATATTTAAGGCAATATTATATTAATTAAGAAAAAAATTACTCGTAAAACATATACTGAACATCACTTTTCACTTTGTTCTTTAGTTGTATTTTCAAATTATTTTTGAAAACATAAATATATTTATAATTAAAATCATAATTTATTTGAAAATATAAATAAATCCAAGTAAAATATGGACAATAAGGGGAAAAACTGATTTTTTTCTTGATAACTTTCCTAAATTTTGAACAATTAATTTATATTGAATTATAAAAAAAGTCCAATACTATACTTTTTTTGAAATGGAGAAATGGAGGGAGTAGTAATAATAATGGAGTAATTTGTAACTAAATTTTTTTAGTTTGTTGCGGTGTCTGAGTTGACGGATTATTATGGTTATTAAACAAAACAACTAAAAATTAATTACTCTTGAAGAGGGGCAAAGCATAGTGTGTTTTAGCCCCTTTTATGGTTCTCTCTATATCAACATTTTCGGATAACACGTGGTTGAAGAGATTAATTAGAGTAACTGTTTCCAAACAAAATTAAAGTTTGATCAAAGATTAGGAGTATAAATTTGTTTCTTTCTCGATTCTTCTCTCTTTAGATTTCTCCGTAAGATATGATCATCATAACTCGAGGACTGTTTATGACGTATTTCTCACTCGAGGACCTAATAGAGTATTTCCTGAATTAAGATGATTTGAATTTGATCTATTTAAGAATATTTAATAAATTGAAGAATATTCAAAATATCCGAATTGCGAAATATTCAAGAGGCCTCTTAAAGGGGTTATAATACCCTTCAGATAAGCATATGACTAGTTTAGGATTGAGTAGTATACAAAAATGTTAATTGAAATTAAACACATATTATGGAGTTTCAATTTAAATTGAACACATATTAAAGTCTGAGGAAATTTCAACGTTTACTGTAATAATTATGACTTTGCAACTTTAAATTAAATTTAACTATTGGTTTAATTTAATTTATATATATTATTATTATTTGGTGATGCATGATCGTGCTTTTAACAATTGATGTTATTATCCAAAACAATCTTTTTTTGTTGTTCCTTTTCAAAGGGCTTTTCAGTCAAATATGGCAAGTTGTGTGATAGCCCCTTTTTTTGTAGTTTAGTAATTTCCCCAACTATTTTCACATTCATTATATGGACCATTTCTCTATTTGAATGCGAATAAATACAAAATAGTATTAGTGCTTCTCCAATCAAACGTTTTACTGTAAATCAACTGATATTATCCTTAATAGTTCTTAAAATTGTAAAACAAATTTGTATCATTTAAATTATGATTATCATGTGTCGTGTATTTATAAGTGGCGCAATAAACAAATACTTCTTAAATTTATTAAACACAAATTATGATATTGATCACTCGATCACATGAAAAATAATATTAATCACTCGATCACATGATGAAGTTTTTCTAAATATTTAAAATTCAAATTTTGGATCTTTTCATATATTTTCAAATGCTCTTAACTTAAAGAAGTTGATCATTTAAATTATAACCCTTTATTTAATAATAAGCCGTAAAACTTAGGTCATATTCAATTAGGGTTGATTTATCTAATTAAAAAAATGTGATTTAGTTTATATAATTAACTTATTTATGTACATAAATATTTCACAATATATTTTTAAAACCTTTTTAAATTTTTCATAAAAAAGATTTAACAAAACCATCTTTTTTTTACGTTTTTAAATATTTTAGTTAAATATGACATAATTTACGTCTCTAAATAAAAATAATTTAAGAAATTGTATTCGTATTTGGCAAGACTTTCAGGATCTGGTGGCTAGGCTGCAAATCTAAAGTAGCACAGGTCACGTGCCAGTATAGACTACAGTCATCACGTGTCACATTTGGTGATAAAGGATAAGATTGTGAAGCTAAATTACAATATATGTATATATATACAATTTCATTAAAAAAGTAAAAATAAATTAAAATCAAAATAATTATACCCTCTGATATAAAACATTTGAATGCAAATTTAAATTTATCTAATTAGTGGAATTCTGAATTACAATAAAATAATAAAAATGACAATTATTAGAGGGGTCTCCATCTCTTCCAGAATTCATTCTTAGCCAAAGAAGACCTCGATCCTTGAGAGAATATTTTATGGAGTAGTATTCTTTTAATATTTGGGATATAGATAAGGTAGACACCTCAAAAGTAAAAGTCTTACCTTTTAACTCTCCCTGAACAAATAAAATAAAATAAAATTAAAAATTAAAAATGTTTCGAAAGAATTAAAACGACTAGGGGTTGTGTGAAGGATCAGAGTACATTCCACAGCTGCTATTTTTCTTTTTTTAAGAAAACAAAATTGGTGTAGAATAGGTGAAAATAAGGGAGAGGATTACACTGTGACGTAGTTAATTTCACCAACTAGTCAACCAACTGAGTTACTAAGATTTTACGTTGCTAATGATATCCCTCTGTGCCTCTACAATCCAGAAAGAGTTACACTCTGGATGATAATATTTGTTCAACACAAAGTATTGGATTCCTTAGAAAAAATAATCTCAAGTTCAAGCCCAGAAGTTTTTCATAGGTATTCGATCTCTTCACCTTCAAAATGAAACTTCCCACTACAAAATTTAATTAGCCAGGGCAGGGCAGGGCAGAGCTATGGTGCCGAAACGGATTCAAATGAACACCTTTCTTTGAAAAAAATTACAATGAATATATAAAGTCAAAATTATTTTTTGTGCATATGTAGTATATTTTGAATTACTTAAGTTTTTTTTGTATGTGTTTCTTTATATTTTGAATCTCGCAAGTGAAAAGAACTTGTTCTGCCACTAGATATTATATATCAAACCAAACAGAGTCAGTTCACTTTGTTTGCCAAGATGTTATTATTTATATATATACACAAACTTTAAGCATCCATCTTATAACATATACACTGGAGGAATAGCCTTTCCATGCTTTAAGTTTCATATTACTATAAGATTGGATCTTGCCATACTATACTTATACCTCTTCACACAGACGCTAACTGCGAATAGTAGGGGAAGGGGAGTAAGATGGTTTCTAGAACCTGAACTTAGGTCCCAGTCTTCTTTTCCTGAGGCGCTCGGCGATGATAAAAGCAAGTTCAAGTGCTTGAGAAGCATTGAGTCTTGGGTCACAATGTGTATGGTAGCGCGAGCTCAGATCATTGTAAGTAATTGTTCGAGAGCCTCCAACGCACTCTGTTACATTCTGACCTGTCATCTCCAGATGCACACCACCAGGATAGCTCCCTTCTTGATCGTGTACATCAAAGAATGCTCTTACCTCGGCCTACACAGATACACGCAATCACATTATAAGCTACGGCGAAAAGAAATTCACTAGGATACTCTACTCGGTACGTATAAAAAGCATAACGTCACAGAATTTCCTATACTAGAAAAGGGTTTATTAGATCTTATTATCAACTAATTTCTTCCGTTGTACTATTTCGAAATGTAGATTCAATGGCATGCAACCTCAAAACTGTCGTGAATGTTTAATGACACGCAATCTTCTCCTATAGTTTCTTGGTTACTAAAACAGTTTCGAAATAATTTACTTATATTGCCAAGGGTGGCAGATAAATATTTTTGAAAAAAATACAGCAGAATTCACATACCACGAGAACATAAAGCAAGTATATAAAGAAGGTTGAATAGCATCATACCCGGATAGAGTCAAATGAACGTGTTTTGAGTCCACAAGGGGCTTTAGTGGTATTTCCATGCATAGGATCACTGACCCAAGTGACAATTTGACCAGCTCCGCGAACAGCCCTGATCAGATGGGGAAGCTTTACTCTCATGTTATCAGCTCCCATCCTGGCGATTACTGTAATCCTTCCTGGTCTATTTTGAGGGTTAAGAATGTCAATAAGCTTGACTAGTTCATTTGGATCCATTTTGTGACTCACCTGCAATATTGAAACAAAGGTAGCTTATATAGCATGTACGGCCATCAATCAGTCAACCAACTATGTCTAAACTCCAAGCTAGTTAATATCGTGGAAACTAAGGGAGCTTAAAATCTGGTGATACAGTAATTGTTTTCATAGGAAAATGAAGAGGTGGATACTAGAATTGTACATTGCATTCAACGTTTTAACTCTGGTCGGTATTTGTTCTCTCCATCCCAATTTATATGACTCGGTTTACTTTTTGGGACATCTCAGATGCTTGACACCATTCTTCTAATAATATCATTGATAAGATTTCAAGAATTCAAATTTATGTATTATTTTAATTTTAAACTTTGATATGATGTTTTCTTCTCAATATTAGCTTAATACTACCTCTTATTCAATATATATATATATATATAAGTTAAATTAATATCATAAACCCCATCCTACTCAGACTACATATAGAGAAAGACCTAAATTTTCAGAAAATATAAGTCCAAAACTTTGTTATATCTTTTTGTTAACCAGTATTCAAACATTCTAGACTTTTTACTGCTAATCACAGGCTAAAAGTTAAATCTCAGCATGTGGATTGTCAAAGAATAGACGAAGGTCCAGGCACAGTTAAATGCATCTCTAAGGAATGACTTATAATTCACATTCTCCATCTTTCCCTTCAACTCCTTATCACATGCAGATGTCAATCTTAAATTCGTTCCACATCTCACAAGATACTCTGCAGAGCCCTTCATAATTAGCAAATCTTACCACACTCCTTTTTTCCAACAAAATAAAGTGCAGTAAAAGAAGTGCACTGTACCTTGATTCCAAGTGGATTGGCAATTCCTCTCAAGAACTCAACATGAGCACCATCCAATTGCCTTGTTCGTTCCCCAACCCAAATCATATGAGCGGAGCAGTCATAATAAAGACCAGAAGTTGAATCCTCCCTCGTAAGTGCTTGTTCATAAGGCAAGAGAAGGCACTCATGCGATGTCCAGAAATCAGTTGTTGTCATGATTGGGTGGTCAACTGTAAGCCCAGCAGCAGTCATGAAGCCCATGGTTTCGTCAACTCGGTGAGCCAGTTCACGGTACCTTCGGGAAACATATTGCTCACAAAATTGTTAGTCATGGAAGTTATAACAAAAGGACATTCAGACTACAAAACCAATAAAAGACAAACATTTTCTTTCGATAAGTAACAAATATAGCATAGCAGAAGACATACCTATCACCTTGCTCGCTGCGATCAGTAAAGTCAAGATTCCACACGTTAACCCTCTGCATGGAAGCATAACCTCCAGTAGCAAATGCCCTGAGGAGGTTCAATGTAGCTACAGACTGAGTATAGGCCCTAATCATCCTATGGGGGTCAGGAATTCTTGATTTCTCATCAAAAGTATCGCCATTCACATTGTCTCCCCTGTAACTTGGCAGCTTCACGCCATCTTTCTCTTCAAATGGATCAGATCTTGGCTTTGCAAATTGACCTGCCATTCTACCCACCTAACCAGTAAAGTACAAGAATAAATAACCAAATCTTGGAACTCAGCTTATAGAATCAATCAACAATCAAAAGTAAAACTATCTTTGTTACAGCCACAGAAACTGCTAAAATGAATACATTACACATGGTTCTAAATTTCGAGTTTCAGCTGCTGATTCGTCTGATTGATATGCAAGCGAGATTTCGGATAATTAGTCAAACAAGAGAATTTCTTATTATAATTGGAACCAAGACCTAAGTAGCAGACTAAAGTAAAGTTTAATCAAGTATTTCGCCTAAGGAGAAAATAATTGAAATATCATTTTCACCATTAGCAACAAGCATCATTTGACTTATTTCAAGCACATCCTCGTCAGTTTCTGTGTACTAGGCCAACCATCTAAAGCTGTCCCAGAGCAATCAAAAGGAATAAAGAATTCACTTTACAGATACTATAATCAAGGTCAAATTTAATCATTTAAATGTCAATTAGTGTGGAAACATAACATTTTTTGCCTCTACCAACTAATTAAGCCACCTGAAGGGCTTGAACAGCTTAAGACCAAGTTCTGTAAAATTGTATATATCACAGACAAAAGACCACCTGTGGGACCAAACCCCATATGCCATGTGATCATGCAAACCACCAGAAATTATTAATCTCTTCCAATGAATTCTTTATAAGGATCGCACTGTTTGGCGATGACTAGTACAAACATTAGCTATGAAGTAATTAACTCAAAGAGAAAATCACCTTGATTACAGGCATTTGACCACCAAACATAAGCACAACGCCCATCTGCAAGATGACTCTGAAAGTGTCCCTAATGTTATTAGCACTAAATTCCTTAAAGCTTTCAGCACAATCACCACCCTGCAACAAGAAAGCATTCCCAAGAGCAGCTTCGCCCAATTTCTCTTCAAGATTCCTAGCTTCCCCAGCAAATACAATTGGGGGATACGTCGAAAGGGTCTCGAGAACTGATTCCAGCTTTACCTTATCAGGGTATTCAGGGAGCTGAGAAGCCGGCTTCGATTTCCAGCTTTCAAGACTCCATTTTCCTTCTGGATTTTGAGCAGTTTTTGCTGTTGTTGAGGGTGGAGATTGAACGGCTGAGATGGGTTTGATTCTTGGCTTGATTTTGGAGTTTGACGGGGTTGTTCTTTTGGGAAAGGAAGAGAAGAAGATGGGTTTCTGTAAAGGTGAAGACTTTGGGGATTGAAGGCACGAATTGGGGAGGGCTGAGCCACCCCTGTTGCCGCCGGCGGTGGCGGCTGCCAGAGCCATTTTTGTGTGTGTTTGGGTTGGGATTGGGGAATACAAAGAGAATTGAATAATCGCTCAGTGAACAAAGATACACAGACACCTGAATTTGTTTAGAACTAAACAGTTGTTATTTGGGTATGTCCAATTATGAATTTCTTATCTATATTGAATCTCGATTAATTTAAATTAATGTATTATAAATTTATTTTTATATGTATACAACACTCCTAATAATTCTTTTTTTCTAATCCGCAAAATTCAAAACACAACTAATTCAGATTCATACATCGTAGAGTTCATTTTTGAATACGGACTTCCTAACAATTTCTTTTCATATCTTAGTCGAAAAACAAGAAGTAAGCATTTACTATCACTTTACCTTATTTTGACGTTCGTATGTCTTATTAATCATTTTAGTAATCTATAGTCCTTTCTCCATTGCAATAATTAACTGAATATAAAATTTAAGAATTAAAAATATTTTGACACATACAAAAACTTTACTGAAATCTTGTTGGTCTGAATGCGTCATGACATTTAAATTATAATGCAATATATGTATTAGTTCAAAATAAAATAATAAATTTAAAGTTAAATTTTTTTCTACTCCTATTATTTTTTAACTTTCCCTTGTCATCTCACTCTCAATTCTCTAAACAAAATTTCATGTACTAACAAATAACCATAATAAGTAAACAATGACTTATAAAAGTTTGAAAAACATTCATTATCAAAAATATATAAATCGCAATTAATTAACGAACTATTAGAGTCCATGAGATGTAAACAACAAAATACAAAATGATACGAGAGGAACCAAACATGAAAATACAACTTGTAATTCAACTATTGTTGGTGAGAATGTCAACATGGAGAGGTGAGGCAGGCAGGGACTTAGCCATGATTTGCCTACTTTTCTTTGATGAAATTGATGTGGATGTTTTCCTTGCGTGCACAAATTTTTCATTCGTTTTGACAATCAAAAAGAATACGATACGGTACAAAATCAATATAACTACCAAAATAGAAAGATCTACCCATTTTGAGTAGCCCATTTCTACTTGCCATTTTTCTCTCAATACGTCTTCTCCTCTAATAGTAACATTGATTCCATTGACATTATCTGTAAAAAATAATCCTTCAAATTCATTCTTAAACATGCCTTGGTAAGCATACTTGTGAAACGAAATGTAGTATAACGGGTACTTCCAAATAATTTTAGGTAACTCGTTAGGTTTCTGGAAAAAACCGCCGCTTAATATCATCAATCCTTGTATTCCTGCACCAACTACAATGCCCATGAGGAAATTAGGCACGATAGCTGCAACGTTAGTCATTAGGCTCTCGACTATCATCATACTAATGAAGAGGACTAGAGCAAAGTAGATGAAATGCTCGAATCCGGGTTGAAATCCAGTGAGGAAATAGGCAATGGAACCTGGAACTAGTGAAATCAGTAACAAGTACGGCATGGAAGAAACAGTGTTGCCAATCACAAAAGCAGAAGAACCATAGTGTCCGTTCAAGTTTTCTCTTTGAAATACCTGAATTAAATAGTTGTGACGAATGATTAAACAGAGAAATTAGTTGGTTGTGATGATGGAATTAATGAGGATATATATACCTTCATGTCCTCCACAAATGAAGGGAATCCACCAACTGTCATGAATGTCATGAATGAAACAACGAAAGCCACCATTAGACCTCTTTCCTGGAAAATTGTTCATGATCATATAGTGTGTTCGTGTAGTAGTAGTACTAAAATTTCTTCTATCTATCTATTGTTTATACCTCAATTGAACGATAGCTTAAGTCGACGTTATAGTAGATAGTGCCAAGACCTAAAGCAAGGATGACATAAGACACGGATCGCATCCAGTAGTAGCCAAGATCACGAAACATGTTCACGGATGATCTCCTTGTTAAAACAAGGCTTTGCGTAATAAAATTTGCATGACTTCTTTTTTCCAATATTTCACCTCCCTGGAAAATAAATAATATTAGAGTGATTCCTATTTCCTTCTCATCACGTGCATACAAACAGAGAGGATACTAGTTATAAGTTCAGTAATATCTATAAATATTTGACTGTGAACTCAGTTATTATTGTCTATTTACTTGATATCAATTCATAAATTTCAACTCCGGACTCCACCACTTGTCATGCTTTGGGAGTTTTTGGTTACCTGTTGACATATTTCTGCAACCTGATTCTGAACTTTATGGTATTCCTCGGATGATTTATATGAATTTATGAGAAAATCTACCACTTCTTCTGTTGGCATTCTTCCAGCTAAACCATGTTCGATATCCTATTAACAGGGCAAAATTAATAAATTCAGTAAAAATACAAACTTTGCCCTCTCCAAGAAAAAGTATGGATACACTATTTAATTACCTCGTCAAAATCCTTGTTTATTGTTTTAAGAAAATGATCAGACGGATTCTGAAGAAGTGGGCAAGGGAAACCATTTGTCCTGAAAAACTACAATACCAAAAACAGAATTCTTTTCACAAAGTTGTGGCATCGTTTAAGCAATACAGTAATTCATATGCTTATACCTCAATTGCTGCACTCGCCGGTCCAAAATACACACTTCTTCCTGAAGACAAAATGCACAAACTGTGAAAGAGATTGAAAACTTCAGCACTTGGCTGATGAATAGATGCAATAATGGTTCTTCCGCTTCTTTGGCGTGAAATTCCGCTCATCACATAATACGATGCAGCGCTGTCTAGGCCACTGGTTGGTTCATCAAGGAAAAGAAGTTTTGGTCTAGTTAGAATTTCAATGCAGATACTGAGTCTCCTCTTTTCTCCTCCACTAATTCCTTTATTACCAAATCCTCCAATTCTCGTGTTCATTGCATCTTGCAACCCCATATCCTTTATAGTTTGTTCTGCTATTTGTATTTTCTCTGATTTTGACATTGAATCTGGGAGTTGTAGTTGTGCGGAGTAATAAACAGCTTCTTTAACTGTTAGCGTTGCTATCAGAGTTTCATCTTGAGTCACATATGCCTGATAAAGAAATAAACATGTTTTGACTTGACACAGAGTTTAAGAACAGTAGTTACAGTATAATTTAGATGAATTAACTTACAGAAGTTCCATAAGAAAGGTTTTGTTTGTGACCATTGATTAGAATATCCCCACTCTGTCTCGTGCTGAAATCCAGTCGCCCTGATCAAGTCATATAGTATATATGCATGATTTAATTTTCAAAGATACATAAACATAAATATCAAATTTGGGAGCGAAGAACATATATACCAGCTAACGCGTCGAGAAGTGTAGATTTGCCAGAGCCAGAAGGACCCATTACAGCCAATAGTTCACTTGGGCGAGCATAGCCAGTGACACCTTCAATTATGTTTTTGCTTCCAATTCTACTAATGGAAACAGACACACACAAGTCATTCCAGGTCAAGAAAACACCTTCATTCAATTCTTTATCCTCCACCTTTCCAATTCGGATATTCTGCCACATCTCCATATAAAAAATATACTACGTAGCTAAATAATTAAATTGTAGAGGAATAATTGCGGAAATTAATGGCCGACTGTCCTTTTTTTTTATGTATATATATATTGGGACAACCACATTACGTACTATTACAAACTAATTAAGTAGCAAATGTATATATCATATAGATATGAATGCGCTAGCTAACTATTGCTAGTGTACTTTATAATTACTTCAAGGAGGTATATAAATGAAGTTAACAAAGAAAAATAGTAAGGAAACTAGTTTATATGCTTACATATATATAGGAGGAAAATCTCAAGTTTAAATTGATATACAATTAGTATTCAACAACATGTCTATTTTATATAAAAAATATAATTTATATATATATATAAAATAACTGAAAACTAAAATAGCTTTTAGGTAATCTGTAGTATTCTTTCATGTGTGACTACCTATTTTGTTGTTTCATTTATATTCTAATTACTGACATAAACCCACATTATTATTTCTGTATTTCCCTTTTTTATTCTTTTCTTTCGTTTTTGTTCTTTTTTATGATTGCTTCCTAGGAGCTCCCACCATTTATTTTTATTTTTTTACTTTATTGGTGCCTTAAACTCATAACTTTCTGATTGAAAGTGGGGAATATTTTTTAATTTTCCGATTGGTCAAACCATTTGCATGGTATAAAATAGGCATAATACATATATTGGACCCTAAACTTAGCTCCAAATTTCAACTTTGACCTCCAACTTTCAGAGTGCACAAACAGACACTTTAACTATCCAACCTTTTAACAAAAAAACACTCGAATATTTCAGGCAAAATGCGTGATATACAAATGCGCTGACGTGGAAAAGTGAACCACTCCATTGCTACCAACTAACTAAAATAAATACACCTAGATTTTAAAAATAAATTATAATATAGGGTGTGTTTGGTATGAAGGAAAACATTTTCCGGAAAAAAAATTTAAGTTTGTTTTTAAAAAATATTTTAAACTTCAAAATTTTATTTTTTT